>JABUQX010024490.1:12500-17500 GCA_015478945.1 Trachelipus rathkii | reverse complement strand
TATATATTATATGTTGTTATATATATATATATGTAAAAGTTATATATTATTATTATATTATATTATTTATATTATATATATATATATATATATACATATATTATTATATATTTTTATATATATATATATATATTATATATATACATATTGTTATGTTATATATATATATAATATTATATTGTGTTATATATATTTATATTTTTATATATATATATATGGTTAATATACATATGTTATTATTTATATATATGTACATATATATACATATATACTATGTATATGATATTTATTATATATATATATATATATATATATATAGTTAGTATGAGATATTATGTTATATATATATATATATATAAGGTTATATCCGCAGCGCACGATCATCAGGTTTAATCATTGGGTACATGGATATAAAATCAATAGGGCCCTATAGGAATGAAATCTATAGGATCTTATTGGAAACATAACAATAGGAACCATGCTGGGATTTGCATAGGAAATCGATGTACAAAACTATTTCCGATAGGATTATTTGGGTTCCTATGAAGACCATAATAACCAATAGAAATTCCTATAGGGTCATTTTTGCTGGGCAATCCTCTTGATAAGCTTGCAGAATTATTCCAGCTCTTCGAATTTCCTATCTCAGCTCTCCCTAAAGAATTTTAAGCCTGAGGGGATGAAATGGATTATAGTCCCCAAATAGAGCTTGATGTGACGACCACACTCTCTCTCTAATGCTTCCTGCGCTGAAGGAGGTGAATGGAGACCGTTCAGAGCAAATACTGCAAACGCTCCAAGCGTTAAATCTGTTCACTAAGTACGTAAATGACAACAACATCAATACCTCCAAAATTGTGGCCAGTCTCCCAACCCACCTGATGACTCATTGGACAAAGTCTCCAACATCAGACTGATGCTGCAACCCAACGGATCTCAACATCGCACTTCCATCACCCTCTCAAAATGAGAGGTGGCATAGGATCTTCCTCTGTTTGTGTCGCCTTATCCTTCTTTTCTGAATCTGCTTGGCAGATACTGATATCGCTTCCATTCCCCATGAGTGCCCTGGCTGGTCTTCCAACGACCAATCACGTCCACATAATAATATGGACTTTTGAATTCAACTTACTTCTTGCATTCATGGCGAAGTTCTCTCCACCAAATGGTGGCCCCCCAAAACCGGTCTACACCCTGTTGTACGACTATTCCTTACCACCGTGATTTATTGGCTGCTCTTCGTCGGCACCACGCCTCAGTCTTTTCATCTCATCTGTATCCACTCTAATATTATCCCTAGCCACATAGAGACAATTGTCTCAAAAGACTATCCTCATAATATCGTAACATAGCATGGTACCCTTCCTTCAATGGAATTGTCGTGGCTACTACTAATTTTGAAGAACTTGTTCAAATAATTAACATATGTACACCAAAGTGCATATGTTTGCAGGAACTTCAACTATGTTATGGCGACTTCTTCCAACCGTAGGAATACATGTCCCTTTATAGAAAGAAGTGACAATGGTAAGAGGCATAAATTCTCATTCATAAGTCTATCCCCTATTCTCTAGGCCCCTCTTCGAATCTAGACTCCCTCATGCAGTGGCAGCAAGTATCCATTTGTCTATCAATCTCACTGACTGTTCGATCTACTTGGCTCCAAGTAGTGAGTTTATTAAGACTGACTTAGCCGACCTTTTAAAGCACTCCCCACTCCGATTATTATACTGAGACTACAATCTTCGTCATCCCTTATAGGGCGACTTTGTCACCTCGTCTATGATCTTTGCCGATCTTCTAACCCCTTTTCTCTGGGATGCCTCAACACAGGACTCCCTACATATGAACGTTCAGATGCACACGCTTCTTACCTGTTTTTCCTTTTGCTCTCATATGAATAATTCACCCTGGTCCCGCTTTTTGATTACTTATACGGCAGTGACCATTACCCAACAGCCTTAAATGAACTTGCACCGAGTTCAATGTTAAAACCCAATTCCAGCTGGCGTTATGACCGAGCTGGGTGGGTTCCTTTTCATCAGGCCACAGCTATTCGACTCTCTCTCTCTTTAATAAACGGTTTCAGACTGTTAATGATGTCTTTAGCTTCTTCCAGCAAGTTATCATCACAGCAGCAGAAGCTTGCATCCCGCGATCTTCCGCAGGTAGGCGTTCGACAACCCCTTT
Organism: Trachelipus rathkii; assembly: GCA_015478945.1. Lineage (NCBI taxonomy): Eukaryota > Metazoa > Arthropoda > Malacostraca > Isopoda > Trachelipodidae > Trachelipus > Trachelipus rathkii. The sequence goes on along the minus strand of JABUQX010024490.1, from coordinate 15,310 downwards.
GGTGGTTCCTTTAGAGTGTGCAATGCCAAATCGAAACTTCGGCGCAGGCAATGCAAAAGATCCGCACCACCTCAAACATGATTGTCTTTAAAACAGCTGCGGTGAGATCTCGTCGAACTAATCGCCAAACATGTAAACAATATTTCGAACTTATACTTCGACTGTCAACTCCACAACTTTCTTCAGTGTGGAAATTTGCACAGAAAAATATCTTGCCGCTCCATCAATTCTTCGCCTATAGTCCTCCGCTACTGGCCTGATATAACCATAACCGATACGATCTCTGCTCCAGCAGCTGTTGCAGATGCATTAGGTTATAATTTTGCTAGCCACTCGAGCTCTTTTCGCTATCCTGAAGTCTTTCATAAATTGAGAATTAACACTGCACCGCCAGACTTTTTAACAGCGAAAGGGGAAGATCATACCTATAATCGACTTTTTACACCTACAGAGTATCAAGCTGGACTGGCGAATAGCAAAGACGGTGCCCTTGGCCCAAAACATGATTTCGTACATAATGCTGTCATATTCACCTCTCTGCATCAGCGTTTTCGCTGGATCTGTATAACAGAATCTGAATCGAATTCTCTTTGCCATCTATTTGGACCTACAGCTTATGTAATCCCTATTCCCAAACCTGGGAAAGATCCGAAGTTGGCCGCCAACCAAAGACCAATTTCGCTGACCTGTCACACTTGCAAATTAATGGAGAAAATGACTTCAGGCCACGTTCTTCCTGTTCTGGAGAGTCGCCACTTTTTCAAACTTCGTTTGGTTTCCGCAAATATCGCTCGACCGCGGATCCCTTGTTAAAACTGGACCATGACATCCAGGAAGCCTTCTCAACTGGTGGGATGGTTCTTGGTGTCCTTTTTGACCTTGGAAAAGCTTCTGACACAACATGGACAACTGGAGTTTTCCTTAAACTAAACTCGCTCGGTTTCCGGGGACACCTCTTTTTATTAAATGCCATCTGTCAAATAGATCCATCCAGGTTCGGTGCACTTCTGTTCCATCACGCCACTTTAATCAGGATGAAGGCGTTCCACAGGGCTGTGTTCTAAGTGTATTACTATTTGACATGGTTACTTCTATACCAGCGACGGTCAATATTTCTCTCTATGTTGATAACCTTGCGCTATGTATATTGCCGGTGCAGCCTGCCATTTTTGAACGGCAACTTCAACTAGCTATTGAGAATATTTCACAATGGGGTAACCCATTTCACCCACAAAACCTCAGCTGTACTTTTTAAGAAAAAAAACTGTGGCGAACCTGCCACCTTCCTCCTGTGAACCCCAACTCCACATGGTTCGCGCCCATTCCTGTAACTTCACAAGTCAAATTTCTAGGGACTCATTCTAGATGACCCCTTAACATATACACCGCACATTAAACTCCTGAAAACGACTTGTCATCTCGCCTCAAAATCTTGGGGTGCTGATCGCGTCTCTTTTTACGTCTCTACATCGCCTTAACCCGGTCGAAGCTGAACTATGGCTGCTTAGTATATTGCCAGGCTCCCCCTTACCTATTACACCTGTTGATTCCATCCAGACGAGGCAATCCGTATTCCATTGGAGCCATCCAATCGTCCCAGCGGCGCACGGAAAAACGCGAAAAAGCGTTTCACCGATAAATGCGAAAACGGTTAAACACCTAAACTAAATTCAAAAAAAAAGATCTAATGGAGATACGGATTACCTCATTTTGGATGGAATCTAACAGGTAATGTAGAGCTGGGGAGCCTGGCAATATACTACAGCCAGTAAAGGTTCGGCTTCGAATTCTGGTTATGCTATGTAGAGACGTGTAAAAAAGAGACGCGATCAAAGATCAAAGATTTTTGAGGCGAGATGACAAGTCGTTTTCAGGAAAGTTTAATGTGCGGTGTATATGTTAAGTGGTCATCTATAATGAATCCTAGAAATTTGACTTGTGAAGTTACAGGAATGGGTTAACCATATAAAGTTAGGTTCACAGGAGGAAGGTGGCAGGTTATACGATTCCCCTTTTTCCTAAAAGTAGCCAGCTGAGGTTTTTGTGGTGAGAAATGGAGTTACCCCCATTGTGAAATATTCTCAATAGCTAGTTGAAGTTGCCGTTCAAAATGGCAGGCTGCACTGGCACATACATAGCAAGGTTACTGCAACAGAGAGAACATACTGACCGTCGCTGGTATAGAAGTAACGAAGATCAAATAGTAATACACTTAGAACACACCCAGTGAACGCCTTCATCCTGATTAAAGTGGTTATGTGATGGAACAGGAGTGCCTGAACCTGATGGATCTATTTGGACAGATGGCATTTAATAAAAAGAAGTAGCTGTGCCCGGAAACGAGCTGAGTTTAGTTTAAGGAAAACTCCAGTTGTCCATGTTGTGTCAGAAGCTTTTCCAAGGTCAAAAATACCAAGAACCATCCCACCAAATAATGAGAAGGGATGTCACGGTCCAGTTTTAACAAGGGATCCAACAGAGCTGAGATATAGCCAGGGAAACCAAAAACGAAGTTTGAAAAAGTATGACTTCCAGAACAGGGAAGAACGTAAACACAAAAAGTGTCTGAAGTCGCTTCCATTAATTTGGTAAGTGTGACATGGTCAGCGAATTGGTCTTTGGTTGGCGGGCCAATCTCTTCGATCTTCCCAGGTTTGGGTCAGGGATTACATAAGCTGTAGGTCCAAATAGATGCAGGCAGAATTGATTCGTGATTCTGTGCCAGATCCAGCAAAAAGCCACGCTGATGCAGAGAGGTGAATGTGACTGAGCATTATGTACGAAATCATGTTTTGGGCCAAGAGCACCGT
>JABUQX010024490.1:0-2500 GCA_015478945.1 Trachelipus rathkii | reverse complement strand
GGTAATTCGTTAACTCCATTGTTCCAGGTCGAATTAATGTTTTCCATGTTATACAACACCAAAGGTCCTCTTCATGTAAAAACAAGCCCTGGTGGCGAAATTTATCCCAGGAGGACTCCGCCACCGAAGGAAAGTCTCTATTATAGATGTTCCAGAGGGGTCAGGGAAAAGATCCAAACCTGGTGCTAGTGTGTACCGAATCACGAACGGGTGATGCGGTTCACACTCCTTCATTACAGATGACGCCAGATGCCCCCCCATAAGGAAAAGGTCAATGGCGCTGCCATCTTCTCACCGGCAAGAAAAGAAAAGAAAGATAGAAATTGCGGTGGACGAAGTGATTGAAAAACAGGAAATTAATAGGAAAAATGAGAGTAAAGGATGAGATGACTGACAGATTATATATATATGACAAATGCAAATCCATATCAGTGCTGGGGCTTCGAGGGATGTACGAATTTCGAATATTGATTCCCCATCACTATACTACGCTCTAGGTTGTATACCAAGAGCATAACACTATATAAGTAATCAACACCTCCCAGGATATATATATATATATGTATATACAGCAGCAGCAGCAGTTATAGTTAAAGTATATGTTGTTGGTTAAGGTTATATATATATATATATATATATATATATATATATATATATATATATAGATGTCATAGTATATATATATATATATATATATATATATATATATATATATATATATATATATATAATATATATATATATATATATATATATATATATTATAATAATATATATATATATTTTCTTTTTGAAGGTAAAAGGAAATGATGCTAGTATCAATAGAGGGATATTCGTTGTTGAAGAGCTGAAGCGTTGTCACTGATAAAGTAGCGTTTCTTCCCGAGGCTGCTAGGCAGTCGTCGTGGCCAGCAGCCCCACCCCAGACGCCACAGAACCTCCCCTGTGAGACAATGCTGTGAGCACACCCGCCTCTGGACCCGTGGAAGGAGGACGTCGGTTGCAGAGCGAGTAGCTGTCAGGTGAGAGCCAGGTGTACACATTAAGGTCACTGAGAATGCTTCGACCACTCTGTACTCTTACGTGTAGTTGGTCCTCACCTGCAGTGAGAAGCACGGTACAGGAGGCACAGGATGACCGACAGAGTAGCGCCCAGTAGAAGAAACTGGATTTGATGGTTGCTTGCTGATGTTCTTTGTGCCACTCCCACATGTCACTCTGGCAGGGTCACCAATTTGAAGGGAGGTAAGTAGTTGTCTTGAAAACCACTTCTCAATGAGGGATATTTGAGGTTGAAGAGAGTGAGCGTTGTCACGATAGGAAGTTTCGCTTCTTCCTGATATTTACTTAGAGTCATCAGTGGGGCTGCTAGCAGCCCCATTCCAGATGCAACATACAGTATAGATATATAGTAAGAAGAGTATATATGGTATATATATATATATAAGAGCAGTTATTATTATGTATATATATATATATATATATATATGTATATATATATATATATATATATATATATATATATATATATTATTGGAAGTCCTTTTGAAGCTGTTATGTTAGGAACTTCTGCATTTAGTGGAGACAGTTAAACAATCAGCTGGGTGCTTAAACAAGAGTATACTTGAAATACATATTTGCTGAGCACAAGCACAGTGCTTGATCGAATTGAAAGCTGAAATTAAACCCCAGAGTCCTAAAATATTAAAGATACAATAAATAATATGCTAATATAGAATATACAATATATAAATACTGATAGTAATAAATAAATAAAAAGTTTTTTTAACATAAATGGTGAATGTTATTGGTCTAATACTTTTAAATTCATATATAAGTGTATATATACAAAAATAAATTATAGTCCGTAATCTGGAAAGCCCCCTGAGGAGGGCCAATAGGCCTTGGTTTATTCCCAACCCAAGGCCCAAAGCCAACATGAGACAAACTAGCTAATAAAAATTGATAAAATATAATATAAATTGACAAGATATTCACTTCACTCCTGGGCCTTCCTATAGGGGCTACTTAAATACCAGAATTTCCACGTAATTTTCGAAATAAGTTAAAAAAATCTCATGAATGAAACTCACCACTTAAATAATGTCAAAATACACAGCTTAATTAAGACAAATCACGCTAATTATGCAAATTCTTAGAGCGTAACCAAAAGCGGCTTGATATAAGAAAAATGGCGCTTAGATGAAAGTGATAAGCTAGTGTTGCCATTTTGATATTTTTATATATATTGCAAAACACAGTAGATTAATTTTATTATAACAGTTGATGTTGCGCGCTATTATAAAGGTCAAATATGATCTCTGCCACTCAAGAATATATATATAGTATATATATATATATATATATATAGTATATATATATGTTATATATATATATATATATATATATATATATATTAGCGGCACGAAAAATTTATAAAAGCGTTTAATAATGATAAATGCGTGAAACGGTTAAAAATTAACTGAACGAAGTACAAATA
>JABUQX010024489.1:82500-84142 GCA_015478945.1 Trachelipus rathkii | reverse complement strand
TTGAAGTTTTAAAATAAAATTTAATGCTTTCAGAGATATTGTTCGTATTGTCCTGTTTTTTTTATTATAGTTTGTTGATATCAGGTTTTGTTAATTATTTTCTCCGTTAAATTAGAGGGTGGTTACAGTTAATAGGTTTCTGTTAATTACTTTATAGACTCTCAGCATCAAATGACCTCCTCAATGTCACGAGCAGATAACTTATGAGTGTTTTAACAATTGAATTCTTATATACTTCTTATATACTTTTTTAATATATATATATTATTATTACATCCAAAAACCATTTATAAAAATAAAGAATGCAGGAGTAATAAGTAGATTAATACGATAATAATATAATGATAATATGATATAGATATATGGAAAGTGAGGAGATAATAGATGAAATAGATAATGAAGATTAATAAATAATGAATAAATAATAATAATAATGAGTAAAATTAATAATAATTAATTAATAATAATAAAAATAATATAAAAAATAAAAAAAATAGAATAATAATAATAATAATAATAATAATAATAATAATAATAATAATAATAATAATAATAATAATAATAATAATAATAATAATAATAATAATAATGCTAATAAATAAATATTATAATAATAATATATAAGTAATAAAAATAATAATAATAATGATGATGATGATGATGATGATGATGATGATGATGAAAATGATGATGATTGATAATAATAATAATAATAATAATAATAATAATAATAATAATAATAATAATAATAATAATAATAATAATAATAATAATAATAATAATAATAAAATAATAATAATATAAATAATATAATAATATATTATAATAATAATAATAATAATAATATAATAATAATAATAATATAATAATAAGAATAATAATTATAATAATAATAATATAATAATAATAATAATAATAGTAAGTAATAATAATAAATAATAATAATAATAATAATAATAATAATAAAAATAATAATAATAAAAATAATAAAATAATTATTATAATTATTATAATTATTATTATTATTATTATGATTATTATTATTATCATTATTATTATTATTATTATTATTATTATTATTATTTATAATATTATTATTATTTTTATTTAGTAGTATTATTATTATAAATTATTAGTATCATTATTAATTAATATATTTTTATTATTATTATTATTATTATTATTATTATTATTATTATTATTATTATTATTATTATTATTATTATTATTATTATTATTATTATTATTATTATTATTATTATTATTATTATTATTATTATTATTATTTATATATTATTATTATTATTATTATTATTATATTATTAGTGTAATTATTATTATTTTTGTTATTGCGGTTTCTGGAAATGACGAATGAGTTCGATAACGCAAAAAGAACCAATTATTTTCCAAGCAAAATAAAATTCAGTATTTGAACAAGAGAAAAATAAACCTTTTCCTGCAATATAAATACTGTACATGCTGCGCGATATGTAATGAGCTCTTTCTTTTTATTTTTTTTATTTTTTTCAACGCACACACCCACATCCACACACATTACACACACACATACACACACGCACCCTCATCGCACACGCACACGCACACGCACACGCACACGCACACGCACACGCACACGCACACG
>JABUQX010024489.1:62500-77500 GCA_015478945.1 Trachelipus rathkii | reverse complement strand
TTAATTTTTTTACTAAGTTTTTTAGCCAAAATATTTATTATTTAAGTATCGCAAAAACAGACAATAATATAAATTTTAACACCGATTTTTTATCTTGATAAATCATTTAATTTGTGTCGCCTCCAGGGGTTAAATAATATCATTATATATATATGTATAGTATATATATATATATGATATATATATATAATATTAAATAATGTAATAAGTTTATAAAATAGAGATTATTAATATATGTTGTAAATGAATTATTAAGGATATAGTTCAGTTATATATGTCTCAGAATTAGTGATATATTAAGTATTATTTAGTAGCATGATAACTAGGAATTTATTAAGTAGTATTGATTAGTGTAGTATTAAAATTAACTATTATATATCTCATATTTAATATATATATACTATATATATGATAGTGAGAGTTAATAATATTATTATAAATATATAGTAGTTAATGAAGTAAGGGTAACCGTATTATATACTATAGTAGGAATTTTGAAGTATAACGTAAAGATTGAGTGTATATAAGTTATTATATATATGTATAATAATATAGTTGTGAGGGCAGGTTGTTTATATAATAGATAAGTAGTGAGAGTAATGATACTATAATTATTATCCATAGAGTAGTATAGTATATATAAAGATAAGCGACGGCATGCTATTCAACTCACTCACCGTAGAGAGTTAGATGTAGAATCAATGAGATAAGATGAAGTACTGAGGAGTACTAGTGTATCAGGAGATATATGATCGTGGATATCCTCCTTAGAGATTAGATTTATCATATACATTATATTCGTATACTTATTATAACTAAGTTATCACAATTAACACTCTTATTAAGACTGTATATTTTATATCAGCAAAGTACTACTACATTTACGAGTTTTCGTCGTATCTTATATAATGTAGCGTCTATCGTACTTATATATATATATCTATTCTAGTAATATATATATAATATATAGTATATATCTATATATTAAATATTGATATATATATGATATATATATATATTATATATATATATATTGATAATATATAATAAGGTAGTATAATATATAGTATCGTATATATAAGAGAGGTATTATTATATATATATTAATGCGGATGTATACATTCCCTTTTCTATCCTTGAGTTAATACTAATAAATCTTAGTTTATCAGAAATTATCGTTGTCTTTAAATCCAGAAACTCGTGCTTTAATGGATTTCATCCTGGATTGGCAAAAAGTCAGCTCTTAGAGACTAAAAACTTTTCTTCGTAGAAATTGTAACAATCTTTCTGGTTCTTCTACTTGACAATTTTCCTGACATTTTGCAATTTTAAAATGTCAATTCCAACTTTGTTTCTTTCTCCATCCCTCCTCTTGCACCTATGTCGGTAATGCTGATGTCTTAACTTCTGCTAAAGCTGAACTGTTTGCTCAAATTTTTCCCTCTAATTCCACTCTAGGAGATTGCTGAAGTTATACCTCTTGTGGTCCTCAAAACTTGTGCTTCTGTGCTTGCACCCTGCCTTGGTAACCTGTTTCCTCAGTGCCTATAAACTTCAACCTTTCCATTCTGCAGAAAGAGTGTCTTCATTCAGCATATGTGGAAGAAGCGGAACTCTATTCAAAAATCCAACTATCGGCCTATCGCTTTAACCTCTGTTTTTCTTAAAGTTTTCGAAACTATTTTTAACAAGAAGATTTAGAAACATCTTAAATCTTCTAATCTTATTTCTGATTGCCAGTATGGCTTCTGTAATTACGGCTCGACTGGTGATCTTCTTTAATTTCTCTCCTCTTATTGGTACTCTGCTCTTATACATTTTGGTGAATCTTTTTCTGTGGCACTAGATATATCGACGGCTTTCGATAAATTCTAGTACAAAGCTTTATTTTCTCAATTTCTCACTTTCGGTATTTATCCTTCTCTTTGTAACTTTCTTTTGAATTCCGTTCCAGTCGTCCAGTGATTGCTAATGTAGATAGCCACCATTTATCCTTTAATTTTATCCATAGGGGTTTTCTTCAGATTTCTGTTCTATCCTCAACTCTTTTTTTTTATTTTGCATTAATAATCTATTTTTTTCCTGTGTCTCCTCTCCACTCGTAGGCAGATAACTCCACCACTCATCATCACTCCTTCCAATTTGAAAAACGACTCAATCAACAGGAAATTAATGTTGCTAGAGGGATAACCTTAAAGCAACAGACTTCTGATCTTTCTGATCCCTATAGTTGTGTTAAAGAAATCATGGTTCTTTTCAATGCCTCAATAACTCAGCTTCTTTTCTATCTACTTGACATAATCTTTCACACAACTATAATGACGGGTTTGAAAACACAATAACCCTTTTCTGTTCTTAATATTGTTGATATTTTCTTTTCTGTGATCTTTATTTCTTTATTAGAAAGATCACATTATGTTCTTTCTATCAAATTTCAGGGAATTTGGGTTTTCAAAGACGCCTTCGAAACTTCTCACAATCCTGGCTATCAGCTCTACATAAGAGCGTTATTCGTCCCTTCTATGGAGTATGAATTACATATCTGGGGTGTTTCCACACATATTGCTCTCCTTGATAAAGTGTAGTCTAGGGTTGGTCGACTCCTTAACTCTCCTACTCTAACTAACTCTCTCCAGTCTTTCTTGCCTTCGATCTATTGCATCACTCTCCTTATTCTATTGTTATTACAATTGACTGTTTTTTGTTTTTTTGTTTTTTGAATTTTGCTGTCAGGTACAAAATTCTTTGAGGAAAGTTCCTATTACTCGTATTTCAGACAGTCTCTTTCATTCTCCATTCGACTCTGTGACCCAGACTTAACTACTATGATCATTCTTACATTTACTTTACTGGTAAAGTCTGGATTATGTTTTTCTCCCATTTATTTGCTATCAAAAATATATTAGGATGTATTAGCCATATGCTTTCTTTTAGAGCACTTTTTAATTACTTTTTACTTAAAAAAGGAAAAGAAATATATATATATATATATATATATATATAATATATATATATATAATAATAATAATATATAATATATATATATATATTATATATATATATATATATATATTATATATATACATATATTATATATATATATTATATATACTATATATATTATATATATATCATATATATATATATATATATATATATATATATATATATATATAATATATATATATGAAAAAATAAAATATCTTTATAAAATAATATAGTAAAAATAAATATATATATATATATATATATATATAAATATATATATATATTATATATATAATATATATAAATAATATATAATTATATATATATATATAATATATATATATATATATATATATATATGTATTAAGATAGTATTGGTTGGTTGAGTAGTTATTCGTTTTATAGTTTGTTATTATATAAAGAAATATAATATATTATATATATATATATATATATATATTATATATAATATATTATATATATAAATTATATAATATATTTTTATATAATATATATATATATATATATATATATATATATATATATTATATATATTATATATACATATATATATATATATATAATATATATATTATATATATATATATTATATATAATATATATATATATATTATAATATAATATATATATATATATATATTATATATATACATATATATATATATATTATTATATATATATATATATTATTATAATATATTATATATATATATATAATATATATATATATATATATATATATTTTAATATTGATTTCTTTAGTTGGTTAAACCATAAACAATGTTTGGTTTAAACCAAAATTATATATATATATATATATATAATATATATATTCCTTTTATTTATATATATATATATATATTATATATATATATATATATATATATATATATATATATAAGGCCGTAGCCAGGGGGTTGGCCCAGAGAGTCTGAACCTTCCCCCAGGAAAATATTTACACTAAACAAAAAAAAAATTATTGCTAGAATCTCTTAATTTTAATTTACCAGAATAATAATAATCAAAGCAAATGAAGGGTATATTTAATAGATATGAGGAAAACCTATTTGTGGTTTGTGAAGATTTTTTTATTTTATTGCCTGCTAAAAGCACGAAAGGAGAATATCTAGCGAAGGCAATAGTATGAGGTTGACATAAACAGTGACTTTCTGATAGGACAACTACGATGATGGCGCAGCAGCAATGAAGAAAGTATTAGAGGCGTTCAATCTGTCGAAATCTAAAGTGGGATTTTATGAATATTTGCTGTTCATATTCATATTTAATACAACACTTAGAAACTATTGTCACATGAAAACAACTGGGCAATATTTTAGATCACTAATCGGACAACTACTGCATTTTAATTTCCCACAGAGACTAAATGGACAAAACTTTACACAGAAAAAAATGTCAGGTTGACATAAAATTTTCCACCAACACCGGTTCCTCTCAGGAATAAAAATTTTACGTCATTGTGATTGAAACATCAATGATATTTTATACATCATCAATATATATTTTTTTCTTGCCAACATAGTGTATAACGCCAAAGTAAAACCCATTAGATGTTATATTTAACTTCCATAAAATATATATATATATATATATATATAGATATATATTATTATATATGTATATATATTATTATAATAATTATATTTATATATATATATATAATATAGTATATATATATATAATTAAGTTTGTGGTTATATATATATATAATATATTAATATATAATTAATATTAATATAATATATATAATATTATATATAGTTATATATAGTATAAATATATATTATATATATATATATATATATATAATATATATATATATATAATATATATATATATATATATATATATATATATATATATATATTATATGTATTATATATATATTAATATAATATATATATATATATATAATAGATATATATATATAATAATACATATATATATATATGTATATAATTATATTATATATATATATATATATATATATATATATATATATATATATATATATATATATATAATATATATATATATATAATATATATATATATATATATAATATATATATATAATATTATATATATACTATATATATATATTATATATATATATATATATATAATATATTATAATAATATATATTATACATATATATATATATATATATATATATATAGTAGTTTGGCAGCGTTTTGGTATCTACCACCCTTTTCGATATGAAGGAATAGAGATATAGGTCTGAAACATGGAATATAATCTATATATGGGGTAAGGTCGAATCCGTGTAATTTTCAAGTCTGTAGGATGTATATAGAGGGTGGTCACCCCCGAGGGTGGACGCCGATATAGCGCTTACGCCCTTGTGGCGTGACCAGCGTGGGTGCGTTTAGGCCTAACGAGCGTTTGAGCGACCGAGCACCTGGAGGTCAAACAGACCGAAGGTCTGTTTGACCGACAGACACAGACCGAGCGCGCGTACGCATACACATACACATTATTATTATTATTATTACATCGAAGATTCGAATCTGAGTCACGAAAAAACGATCCTGTAAGGTATCGTTTTTTTTAAACGCTACTTCCGACTTTGGATTCCCACCGAGGTTTCTTCTTAGCATCCGGTTAATGATGTGGATATATATCTACCTGGGTTAGAGTTACACGTATCGTTTTCAAACTTGTATATGGTTCTATGAAAGGTGATAAACTGTCACACGCGAGTTTCGGGTGGCCGTAGGTACCCCTAAGGGGGGTGTTGGTCCCCCTTAGACGGCCAAGGTAAATTCATTCGAAAACCATGTTAGGCTTAACGTATTGGAGTGAAATTTGGATGTGAGCTATATGATGACGCAATCTCGTCGGAGACGAGATTACGTTTCTCTGCGTCTCCCCTGGAAGGGGGGACGCTGCCCCTCAAAAAATTAAAAATGATCGTAGAAGACTGAAACTTGGAGAAAGGTTGAAGGAGTCAGAGTCTGAGACGGAGTCGGAGTCGGGGTTGGATTCGGTTTCGGATTCCAGAGACCCCTTTGGAGGGGGGTCCCCCTTTGAAAATAGAAGAAGAAATGCATGGAATGCAAAACAGAGGAAGGATGAGGAAAGAAGAAGAAAGGAAGAATGAGGAAAGATGAATAAGGAGGGAAAGAATGGAGAAGGAATCTGACTCAGAGGAGTATGAGTTGACAGATGCATCGGTGCTGGCTCCGGTTTGGTGCCGAGTTATTAAATATTTGTGTAATAATACATTATTTTTGTTAAAATAAATATGTTTATAAGGATGTAGATCTCAACTAAGGATGTTTGAGACTCCCTCATGAGCAAGAAGGTAGCGTCATCAGGCTCCTGGTCGATGCGGGGGCGCGCCCGCAGGCGCGCAAGCCAGTGCAATCCGCCGCGAAACCGGCGCGTGCGCGCGCCCGCAGGCGCGCCCGCCGGCGCGATCCGACGCGTGTGCGCGCCCGCAGGCGCGCCCGCCGGCGCGAACCGACGCGTGTGCGCGCCCGCAGGCGCGCCTGCCGGCGCGAACCGCCGCCGAAGGGGCGCATGCGCGGTCAAATTTTTTACTAAAATTTTCATGTTTTACATACCCTAAAGCAGTAAATCACTAAATCAAACCACTATCCAATCTCCCTACTGACCATCTGTGATCTATTGATCTATTGATCTATTGATCTATTGATTAAGGTCAAATTTTTACTAAAATTTTCATGTTTTACATACCCTAAATCAGTAAATCACTAAATCAAACCACTATCCAATCTCCCTACTGACCATCTGTGATCTATTGATCTATTGATCTATTGATCTATTGATCTATTGATCTATTGATTAAGGTCAAATTTTTACTATAAATAAGTTCTCTGGATAAAAGAAGGAAAAGAAAACAGGTTTTTATTTTAAAGCGTTTATAACATAAGAGCAAACTACATAATCGTTAACATATAAATTTTTAGCATCAAATATATTTACAATTTTATTAAAAGAAACATTATTTAAAAAACATATAATAAAATAAATACAGTATACACCACATAAATTAGACCTGATGGGCTGCACAGGAAAACATAAAGTCTTAACATATTGAACATTATTATATTTTAAAAAAGATGTTACATAATGATCACTAAACATAAAATCTAAATGCAGAGAGTCAAGGAAATATACAACATTATTTTTATTCTTATACACAGCTATCCAATGTCCATTGCTCGAAACATCCCTAGGAGAAGTGTTGAAGATAAGGCCAGAGTCGGTATCCAACTTCACAGCATCGAGTTCATTACATGCGAATACACCTAAAAATCTTCTTTCGTTTCCGAAGGCATTTAATATCTCTTCTTCATTCATCATTAATAATTCAAGATTATATTTCGTACTCTGTCAATCTCAATGATTTGGGGATGTTCAAGATACACCAGAACCGAGATTGAGGATGTCAAACTTTGTCCAAATTTGAGACTCAATCCTAATGTTCCTTTTCTTAGGATATTGAGATGATAAGCATTACAAGCTGAAAGATCAGCAGTGAGATCGTATGCATATAAATTACTGTTTTCAGCATAAGTCTTGAGATCAACACCTGTACCGTTATCGCTGCAAGATACAGTATTGGCAAATAAATCGTAAAAAGGACGCGAACATTGAGAATGTGAGTCTTCATATATCATCTCATAATCACGACCGTATGGTTGGCCATTCACATGTAAACTGATACCTCTAAGTCCGAAATGGGTAAATTTAAAGGCTGACTTTCCATAGTTTCCAGAATACGCATTGTGTTCTACAATTCCTATTATTACCTTCTGAGGTAAGTTACCGTTGACAATGTTAGGTATATTAATGCTCGATAATCCTTGGGTAAAGTTAAAAATTTTAGTCTCAATTCTCTTGATTGGATATTTGGCTGTATCGGTCAAAAGAGATTTCTCTATTTCCATATGTTTAAGGGGCGATAATTTCACTTTACGTATATAAAGATAAGCATCCAATAATTTAAAGATAGGCTTTGGAGCAGTAGTTGTGGCCAAAACAGCACTTTTAACATTAAGAGCAAATTCAGGTGTAGATCTAGTTAACCTGATGCGGGTGTCCACTGATGGTAGAATAAGTCTTTCTTGAGAAAATATATCTCCATTTACACGACCATAATATTCATACGTGTTATTTTTAGATTTAGCTGCATGGGCTCTGTGTTTCTCTGCGTCTTTTAAATTGTAATAGCCACATGATTGCAGATGAGATTCCTTTGCATCTTGAGAATAATTTAGTAAAGTTTCAATATAACTTCGATAAGGGTAACTTGCAGCTGATGCTCCTAGAGATGTTTCATTTAAAAACACCTCAAGTTGATTAAAACATGTATACAGGAAATTTGTCTCTGTGGATACTATGTGGTCGGTTCCTGTGAGATCTGAACCATCCTCATTTACTAACTTGGTCTTCAGATATAAAAACACATTCGAAGGGTCAAGATATTGGTCAGAAGTACCTGGGATATTGAATTCAAGAGGTACATCTGTATTTGTGATGGCATGAACAGGATTAACACTAATAAAGGAGGATTCACTCACACTGATCTGTGTAGGGTTCACTGAGAAGAGATCCAATTCACTCTTACAACAATCTGGACTGGAAGGATGGAGGAAATGCATCTTGCTGGTACAATCGCTAGATGTATAATGAGGAGAGCTCTGTTTAAACATTCCTTATATACGAAATAGTTACAGGTTGTCACTTAAACATACCTTATATACGAAATAGTTACAGGATGTTTCTATTTATGTAAAAAGTTACCACTTAACAATGTTATTAAAGAGCAAACACGTCAATACACTTTTTCTTTAGTGGGCCTTTCCTATTCCTCTTTATAGGTTTTTTACGGTAACCTACACCTTGACCAGTCATCTTACGTCGTATTTTCCTTTTAACATCATCTAACATTTCGTCAGAAGCATCGGCAAGTCTACGTTTTACTGCTGTTCGAGGGTTAACACCACCCATAATATCTTGGAAAGTATCTATACCTGTTCTAGCTACTTTTTTAGCAAGGTATTTACCTCCTGATTTAAACAACGGGATAGCACGTCGAAACAGTGAAGCAAAAAATCCACCTAAACCATATCCTCTCTGCATTCTTGAACCCCTGAAGACTCTCTCTCTTTCCATTATTATTATTATTATTATTATTATTATTATTATTATTATTTAACGGAGCTTCTTTCTTATATGTACTTTACACACAGCTGTCCCAACTGTAAATGGATACTGGTTTCCTCTACGTCTCTTAAATACACCCTTAACGGTCTTAAAATGAGCATTATTCAAAGGTATATAGTGCACACTAGGGAAACTTATAACTCTTTCATCTTTAGGAAAATGTATCACTCTAAGTAGCTGAGCCTTAGTGTTTCCTACATACTGGGGCTCAACAATATCGCTGTAAACATATGCTACACCGGGGTCTTGTAACATCTTTGAAGGCTCGCACACAAAATGTAACGAATCATCGCTGTTATTTTTTGCAACAAGCTTATCTATATACTCTTCCATAGAGGGGATATAACGTATTAATTCATTCAGAGGTGTTTTGATATCGTTAATGCTCAATATTGTGTCATCACGTAGGTAATTACATTTACGAAACCAGTCGGTAGTGCGGAAAATAAATAAACTTCTATCTTTTAGGTTTACTTGAGCTTGAGATTTTAAAGTGATTAACACATTGTCATCGTTGAATGTTTTATTAACTAGAAACACTAAATCTTTACATATACGACTTGATCCAAATTGTTTGTTTAAGTCTATGAACACATCGGTAAGAGATTTATAGAGACCTCGGTTTATTACATATCTTTCAAAGAAATATTCTTTACCAGTTATCACGATAACATCCATATCTGTGTTAATTTTTAATACATCTTTAACATGTTCAACATTTCTAAATATCATAAATGCCATTTGTGATTCCGGCATATTCTCAATACGTGCATCTAATATCATTTCACATAACCCTACTTCATACATTTCTCGTTCAAGTTTTAAAGGACTCAATAACTCTGTAGTAAAGTCTGATATTTTATTTTCAGGATATAGATCCATAGAAGCCGATGACGGCAGCGTTAAATAGAAATGATCTTCATCTCCAAGTGTTCGCAGTAAACTGATCAATGTTTCTTAATTTCACTAGCATTTATATAACTATTAAACTTCATGTGGATAACCGCTTTCCATTTGAAGCAAGATATGTTTTATGTTTTACCTTTCCTTTAGATCCTAATATTTTTTCTATTTTATATTCGTGGCTCTTAGGATCAAACTGTATTTTCTGTATTTCTTGTTTATAGAATCCACCTTTTATTTTTTCACCATCTAAATCCTCAAGATAGTATAATTTTAACCTGTCTCTAGGGAATTCTCTGATGGTCTCTACTTTAAAAACTTCTCTCGACCATCCAGCTTCATATCCTTTTCTGAAATTTTCGTCAGTCCTGGATACTCTTACATAATCTCCAGCTTTAACATTCGTGTTATCTTTTATTTTTCCCTTGGGGATGATAGGCACAACAGGTTTCGTCTTCACCATCTCTATAGGGGTATTCTTAAGTGTTCTGTGATAAGACCGATTATAGGAGTAAGCCAAGTCTTGTAGTATATCGAAATATTTAAATGTATTCATCTTCGTAAAATACCTATGCATTCTTTCTTTTATAGTCCTTTGTACTCTTTCAACTATAATGTGTTGTAATACCCTATGTCATACTCGGTAACTATTTCTTGAAACTCTTTACCTAAAAATTCTGAACCTTTATCTGTCCATATCATTTGAGGATATCTGCCTTCTTCATTTATAATTTCTTTGACAGCTGTAGCAACAGTCTTTGATTTTTTCTTTTAAAACCCTTAACCATAAGTATCTGGAATATACATCTATCACAAAAAGAATATATTGATAACCTTCATTGTAAGATTTATATTTTATCATATCGGTTAAGTCTAGTTGCCATACGTTATCTAAATGTGTTGCTATGGTTTTCCGTGTTGGAAATTTTTTTCGTATAGGTTTATGAAGGGTAAATGCATCCTCGCCTTCTAAATATTTTTTCAATTCTTTTTTATTAATTTGTGGAAACTTCGATGCAAACCTTGAAAAACCTCCGTAACTGTATGGTTGTTTCACATCAAAGTAATATTTATCGACCACTTCCTTAGCCTCCATGATTCACAATGACATTAACAATAAAAATTTTATTCATTTATACCAAAAGTTATATAAAAAATCAAATGTATATATGAAATATTTTATTTTTTTTTTTAATTACAAAATAATATTAACTATTTTAAATTACAAGTCTAAAAAAAAAAACATAGCAAGTGTATACAGAAAGATAACATAGAATATATACATAATTTTAAATTACAAATAATACAATCATATAAAAATTAGGAACTAATCCATTTTGATGCGATGTGTGGTTTTTTTCCTATTCTTCCTACACTTGAAGGTAATGTGCTTCTACTTAACAACTTTAATCTATCCGATGCAAAAGAAGTACCAGAGGGGCTTGCATCAGGTCTAGGAGATATTGGAATATTATCCAGATCAGCTAATCTTTGTTTATTCAGAATTAAAGTTCTCGGAAAATTAATAGTTTGAAGTTCTTGTTTGATCCTGTTCCATCCTGCTACAGGAGCCTTCTTCCAATCACGGGAGAGATCGGCTATCAAGTCAACAATATTCGATCCAGCTATGACTTCTCCGTCAATAATGATTTGACCAAGTTCATTCCATGTAATCTGATCTTTTAAAATATTATATAGAGCTATACCCGTTTTCTTACTCCTCATAGGCAAGCTTTCCTTGAGTACATGTTTAAAATTATCTTCTCTTTTCGCCATGGGCTTAGTATCTGCTGCTAGAGCCGGATCTTCCTTAGGTGAATTTAATAAAACTTTTAGATCTACTAATTTTTGTATAGCATTTTGATATAGGATTCTTTTTTCATGAATGTTAACATCAGAGTTTAATATTTGATGCAGTTCCTTCTCGTAATTATTTATCTGTTCAACTTGAGGATCATATAAACTCAAAGGCTGCTGTTGAATCAATGGTTGATAAGGGTTATATCCGACCTGTTGCAGTTGATGGCTTGATTGAGGTTGTTCAAATGGTTGTTGTTGTTGTTGTTGATGATGCTGTTGTTGTTGTTGTTGTTGTTGTTGTTGTTGTTGTTGTTTGTTGTTGTTGTTGTTGTTGTTTTGTTGTTGTTGTTGTAGTAGAGGTAGGGACCTGTGTTATATTTCATCTTCTCATAATCGCTGTAGGTAAAACCACTACCTTCTTCATCACTGAGCAAGCCACTTGGTTATCAGGGGTGCTAATAAGGAAAAAGAGTAAAGGTAGGAACACACCTTCACCTTTCTGTAATAGCTTTTTTTAATTTTTAAGCTTTACGTTAGCAGCCAGTTTTTTAATGATGTTTCTATGACGACGTAGCTTTACCTTCTGAGGTCTGTTTAAAGGAACATTTCCTTTTATAAGATTTAGGCATACTTCTGCTATACATTGTATATTTGTTAAATGTCACAGATCATTTAAGTTTTTCAAGGTTTCCAGGGTTTTAAATTTACTCCATAAGAGGTAAATATATCTCACTGAGTACTCATTATTCAGGTAATGTATTTGCTCAATCTTCGTTAGGTAAGATATTAGTACGCAGTAACACTCTATGCGTGTTCTTAGGAGAAGCTCGCAGAGTAAATAACCATGAGGTATAGATGTAACTTCTTTATATACTTTTAGGAACTCTTTACGTTGAGTAGGGAACATTTGGGTAGCCACAACATTGATCTGACTCATATCCCTTCTTTGACCGAACAAGATTAAATACTGCGTGTTTAAAGACACATCCCTCATATACTTATTCTGGTGAAAGATATTCTGAGTTATAAAAAATACTGTGATGTTTAAATGATGAGAGTAAACAGTGAAAGTTTCTGCTATATCCTCATTCAATTTATGCATCAAATCATCAAGGATTATAATTTTATGTCCTGGTAAACATTGAAGAGCTTTTATGTCATATAACCCTTCGTGAAATTGGATTACATCTTTGTAATCTTTAAACTTTTCTTGATAAACACTGTAACACCAAATGATTTTAACAGGTTGTTGTTCAAAAATCTCAACCTCTTTTAAAATGTTTAATAACAGAAATGTTTTCCCACACCCTGTAGGACCAGACACAAGACATGTAGCAGGCGCACGGAACATAAATTTACCAACGTCCATTCTAGATTGACACCCGAACACTAATGAATAAGAAAAGGTTTGCATTTATATTATAAATGGTTCACTAGCTCAAATAGAACAATAGATCGTGGATGAGAAGGATGAAGGAGGGGAGGATACTGGGGATCTGTGATTTACAGATTTACTGTTTTATGGTATGTAAAATATGACCTGAATCAATAGATCAATAGATCAATAGATCAATAGATCACATATGAACAGAAGGGAGATTGGATAGTGGTTTGATTTAGTGATTTACTGTGATTAGGGTATGTAAACATGAAAATTTTACGTAAAAATTTTGGAGCCTAATCAATAAGATCAATAGATCAATAGATCAATAGGTCAATAGATCAATAAATCATATCAATAGATCAAATAGATCAATAGAACAGATGGTCAGTAGGGAGGTTGGATGATGGGATGATTTAGTGATTTACTGATTTAGGGTATGTAAAACATGAAAATTTTAGTAAAAATTTGACCTTAATCAATAGATCAATAGATCAATAGATCAATAGATCAATAGATCACAGATGGTCAGTAGGGAGGATGAATGATGGGTTGATTTAGTGATTTACTGTTTTAGGGTTTATGTAAAACATGAAAATTTAGTAAAGATCAATACATCAATAGATCAATAGATCAATCGATCAAATAGATCATAGATCAATTGATCAATAGATCACGAGATGGGTGGGGAGGGCTGTTTGTTTTATTAGTGATTTACTGATTTAGGGTATGTAAAACATGAAAATTTTAGTAAAAATTTGACCTTAATCAATAGATCAATAGATCAATAGATCAATAGATCAATAGATCAATAGATCAATAGGAGGCTGGATAGTGGGTTGATTTAGTGATTTACTCTGTTTTTAGGTAATGTAAAACATGAAAATTTTAGTAAAAAATTTGACCTTAATAATAGAATCAATAGATCAATAGATCAATAGATCAATAGATCAATAGATCACAGATGGTCAGTAGGGAGATTGGATAGTGTTTGATTTAGTGATTTACTGCTTTAGGGTATGTAAAACATGAAAATTTTAGTAAAAATTTGACCTAAATCATAGATCATTAGATCAATAGATCAATAGATCAAAGATCAATAGATTCACAATGGTTCAGGTAGGGAGATTGGATAGTGGTTTGATTTAGTGATTTACTGCTTTAGGGTATGTAAAACATGAAAATTTTAGTAAAAAATTTGAACGCGGGCGCACTCATGCGTTACGCGAGAGGGTGTGCGCACGCGCCCCTCCCTCGTCGGTTCGCGCCGGCGGGCGCGCCTGCGGGCGCGCACACGCGTCGGATCGCGCCGGCGGGCGCGCCTGCGGGCGCGCGCACGCGCCGGTTTCGCGGCGGATTGCACTGGATGGCGCGCCAGCGGGCGCGCGCACGCTTCGACCAGGAGCCTGATGACGCTACCTTCTTGCTCATGAGAGGTCTCAAACACCCTTAGGTTGGATCTACATCCTTATAAACATATATAAAGACATCAATATTTGTATCATTACATAAATATTTATTAACTACAGGCATCGCAATCGAAAGCAGCCCCGAGCCATCTGTCATCCTACTCCTCCTTTCACCTTCCTCATTCTTTTTCTTTCCTTATTCTTCCTCATTCTTCCTTTCTTCTTCTTCTTCTTTCTCTGTTGTGCATTCCATGCATTTCT
>JABUQX010024489.1:22500-40000 GCA_015478945.1 Trachelipus rathkii | reverse complement strand
GCATGACTACTCAGAGAAAACAAAGAAACTGCTGATTGAGTATCTGACCATTCGTCGGTGGAGAAAGCTAACTTGGATGATTATTTGATAGAGGTTATTAATTCTGAAACTTTAGTTTTAACACTGTCATACATTTTCTTTCAAATAATATCTCCGTAGTATTTTTTTTGAGTAGTGTGTTGAAGAGACCGATACTTTCGTTAGCCGTACAAAGCCAAGAACTTCAATTTGACGAAAAGAAGATCGTTCATTACTATAATTTCTGTAAATTTACTATATCCATCCTTTATGATTTTTCGTTTCATTGTCCCATATATTTGTATTTTATATTAGTTTCAAGAGTAATCTGCTTCGTTCTTAAAGCTGGAATTGGGGATCCTTTACTCTTTTACTCATTTTCCTTTCTACATTTTCCTTGTGTTTGCTGCTTAGATAGTTCTTAACCAAGATGACATTCTTCCTTTCCGAGAATAATTACGATTGCAAAGTGTACGGTTTGCGATGTCATGGAAAACAATATCGAAGTAATCCCAAACCACACTGGATAAGGATGCTATTGCGGAATTGCTGCAACAGTTGATTTCGAGCGAATATACTCACAAGTACGAGCGTATCAATAAATTAATATTGCTAGATTTCGATTGTGACTCAAATTACTGTCACTACCTTGAGACGGCATTAGTCAACTCATTCTAATCAATTTCTCACAAAAGTTGCTAAATTTTCTAACAAGTCCCATCAGAACATTTTCTATTCACATTCCGAGTGTCCGCGTGCGAATGCAAATAATTTATTTTTAATATTTGCGTAAGTCAATGCGAATATTTAAAAACACCTGAATAACTAATATATATATATATATATATATATATATATATATATATATATATATATATATATATATATATATATATATATATATTATATATATGTATATATATATATATATATATATATATATATATAAATATATATATATATATATATATATATATATATATATATATATATATATATATATATATATATATATATATATATATATATATATATATATATATATATATATATATATATATATATATACAAGTAACCGAAAAGTTCAGGCATGTAACTAGAAAACTATAACATCTACAGGAAAATAAATAACATTTTTGATTTAAGCAAGTAATTTCATCGAAGAAACTTAAAAAAAATTTATTTTATTCTAATATTTATTAATAACTCCTTAAATATTAGTAAAAATCTTAGACCTGAAATAGTGCACGCTCTGATTGACCTTGAAACCTGCATTAGTCTCGAGAGCAAAAGTTGCCAAATACCACTTTTTTTACGCTTTGGAGAAAATATTATTTTTTCTTTTTATATCCTTTTTAGGGGGTTCGAGCCGACGGAGGGACAGAGGGGGGACGAAGTCCCCCCGTCGTCCCCCGGCCGAGAAACCCCGACTCTATCCATCGTTCTTGTTTACCCGTGGGTATTTCTCTAGTTTTTTTAAAAATCAACATTTGGCACCTTTGCAAGCTCATTCGGAGTAAGGGAACATCTTCGAATTCTGAAAAAACTGTAATTTTTTCAACATTTTTAACAATTTTAATTTTTTAAAGCGTTATTTTTTTTTATTTCAGGGGTAAAAATGTCTCCTGATTAATAAAATGATATTTATTTTCGTGTAGCTGTTATAGTTTTCTAGTTACATGCCTGAACTTTTCGGGATGCTGACCTATATATATATATATATATACTTTATATATATATATATATATATATATATATATATATATATATATATATATATATATATATATATATATATATATATATATATATATATATATATATATATATATATATGGTCAGCCTCCAAAACATATATATAACTAAAAAAATATAACAGATACAGAAAAAAAAATAACATTTTTAATCAGAGTTGTCCCCATGAAATTAAAAAAAAATAAATAACGCTTTTGAAAAATTTAAAATTGTTAAAAATGTTGGAAAACTGTATGATAATGATCGTTTTTTGAGAAGAACGAAGGAGCTCTAGCGCTCCGAGGGAGCGTCAAAGTTGCCAAATGTCAATTTTTTTTAACTAAAGATATCCCAGTGTGAACGACAAAGAGATGGACAGAGTTGATTTCTCGACCTGGCGAGAGAAACGAGGACTTCGTCCCCTTCTAACTTTTAAGCACAAGAAGCGATAAGAAATTTAGAGTGCTCTACATATGAAAAAGTATCACTAAGCGACACGACACTACTACAGAAGTGAAGGTTAATGAGTATACTGCCAGACTAAGATTATACTAATATTTAAGGTGTTGCTAATAAATATTAGAATAAAATAATTTTTTTTTTAAGTTTCATGATGAAATCAAAAATGTTATTCATTGGCCAATTTTTATTCCTCGTTTAGTTACATGCATGATAACTTTCGGAGAATCGTTTCTTGTAAATATATATATAGTGATGCTATATATATATATATATATATATATATATATATATATATATATATATATATATATATATATATATATATATATATATATAGCCAGCATCCCGAAAAGTTCAGGCATGTAACTAGAAAACTATAACATCTACAGGAAAATAAATAACATTTTTGATTTCAGGAAGTTATTTCATCGAAGAAACTTAAAAAAAAATTTAATTTATTCTAATATTTATTAATAACTCCATATTAATATTAGTAAAAATCTTCAGTGCAGGCTCTGATTGACCTTGAAAGACCTTGAAAGCTGCATTGTCTCGAGAGAAAAAGTTGCCAAATACCGCTTTATAATATAATTGGAGAAAATATTATTTTTTCTTTTTATATCCTTTTTAGGGGGTTCGAGCCGACGGAGGGACAGAGGGGGGACGAAGTCCCCCCGTCGTCCCCCGGTAGGCCGAGAAACCCCGACTCTATCAAATCGTTCTTGTTTATCGAGGGTATTCGTTAGTGTAAAAAAAAAAATCAACATTTGGCATCTTTCCGTCTCACTCGGGAGTAAGCCGCATCTTTGATTTATCAAAAAACTGCAAATTTTTCAACAATTTTTAACAATTTTAATTTTTTAAAAAGCGTTATTTTTTTTATTTTTTTTTAATTTCCGGGGTAAAAATGTCTCCTGATTAATAAAATGATATTTATTTTCGTGTACCTGTTATAGTTTTTTAGTTACATGCCTGGCCTTTTCGGGATGCTGACCATATATATATATATATATATATATATATATATATATATATATATATATATATATATATATATATATATATATATATATCTATATAACACTATATATGTATATATATATATATATATATATATATATATATTTATATATATTTATATATATATATATTTATAAATATATATATATATATATATATATATATATATATACTATATATATATATATATATATATATATATATATATATATATATATATATATATATATATATATATATATATATATATATATATATATATATATATATATATATATATATATATATATATATTGCACCTTTTCTCAAAAAAAATAGTCGCTGGAATCGTACAGTTACAATAATTTTAGCTTCATTCTTGTGATTTACAAAATTACAGTTATCGTACAGTGTTATTACTGCATGAAAAATGTTTGTAATATATGGCAGTAATAGTTGCAATTGGTGCCTATGATATTGATATTTGTTTTTTCCATATATTCACACTCTTGAAACACAGAAAATTTGGTAAAGTTACTGAAAGGTCATATAGAGAAATATTTAGAAGATAATAAGGTATTGTATGACTCCCAGCACGGTTTCAGAAAGGGTAGGTCATGTCAGACAAATCTTTTAGAATTTATGGAATACATTACTGACTGCATTGACCGAGGAGATCCAGTTGATATTATATATTTAGACTTTAGCAAAGCTTTTGATAAGGTTCCCCACATAAGGCTGATGAAGAAGTTATTGCAATGTGGTATAGGTGGAGTGGTACATGGTTGGATTAAAGAGTGGTTGCGAAATAGAAAACAGTGTGAAATAGTGAAGAGTGGTGTCCCACAGGGTTCAGTGCTGGGGCCACTATTGTTTCTCATATATATATATATATATATATATATATATATATATATATATATATATATATATATATATATATATATATATATATATATATATATATATATATATATATATATATATATATATATAAATGATTTAGACCAGGGACTTAAATGCAAGGTTTCTAAGTTTGCAGAAGTGGCCACCTCAGTTAGGAATAGTGAAGGATGTATAAAGATTCAAAATGATCTTGATAAACTTCTTGGGTGGGCAGATAAGTGGCAAATGAATTTTAATAGTAAAAAGTGTAAGGTTCTTCACCTAGGTTACTCAAATAAAAGTTTTAACTACGATATGAATGGGGATTGGCTTGAGTCTGTTGACCAAGAAAAAGATTTAGGTGTGATTATAAGCAGTAATTTGAAAGTAGTTAATCAGTGTTTGGAAGAAAGGAATAAAGCTGATAAGATGCTGGGCATAATAAATCACAATGTTGTTTACAAGAGCAAGGAAGTTATAAGTAAACTGTATAATAGCTATGTTAGGCCAGTAATAGAGTATTGTGCACAAGTTTGGGCCCCTTATTTAAAGAAAGACTTAGATATGCTAAAGAGAGTGCAACGTAGAGCAACAAGGATGATTTCTGGGTTTGAGGGTAAGAGCTATGAGGAGAGGCTGAAGGAGTTAGGAATGTTTTCTGTAGAAAGGCGATTTCTCAGAGGGGACATGATACAAGTCTACAAAATATTTACATCTATTGATAATACAGAGACCAATAAATTTTTCATAGTAGAGCACGGACAGGTGACCAAGGGGCATAATAAGAAAATTAAGAAGAAAGCATGCCATCTTGATATAAGAAAGCATTCATTCAGTAATAGGGTTGTTAAATTTTGGAATGGTTTGCCACAGGAGGTTGTTGAGTGTGACTCGATTGCAACATTTAAGAAGAGACTGGATAGGTATATGGATGGTTTCGGTATCATATAGTATAATTTGACTTGGCCAAATTGGCTGGTTCTTAGTTACTGTAGGTATTAAGGTTAATTACATGTTACTATAGAGTTATTAAAGCTGTAGTGTGGTTAGCATGTATATACTTTAGATATAGTTTTTTTTTTTTTATTTTAGTTGTAGACTTTGATGTACTATGTAAGTTATTGACAAGCCATAGGGTGCTTTGTGGATTTGCATGAGCATGTTTTAGACTTTGTGTACTCTGTATATAGTGATTGACAAGCCCTAGGGTGCCTTGTGGATTTGCATGAGCATGTTGTTTGGTGATTGGTTCTGTTGGCTTGACTGGGACAGTCTTGATAGGCCCATGTGGCTTCTTACTGTCTTTTTATTTCTAATGTTCTAAAAAAAACTGGCCTGCCCAGCTCCGAAGCATACTCCTTGAAACAACGGGATGTATGCCTTCTGAGCAGCATGTCATAAACTCGATTACATAGGCTATAATTAATATCAGGCTATAGAATGCTTAGGGTTACATAGGCTATGATATAACAAATTTAACCGAACCATAAATTTAGAGGAGGAAAAAAACTTTAAGACAGAATGAACCTGCTCATCCCATCGACAGCAACCTTCCCATCTTTTCGGAAGTCACCGTAGCGTTCTTAGTGTCAAAGTTGTAGTCATTCCTAGGGTAGTTAGCGTGGAAACTACTTTGAGTTCTCACGTTAGACAGATTAAAGTGCAAAAAGATGTCTTTAATAAAGTTTGAACTACAGGTAAGAAAGTATTAATATAATTTAAAAATTAACTGTAGGATTGGAGCCTGAGTTACTCAGATATCACTATAACATGTAAATTGACGTATTTAAAGCAAAACACTAGGGGTGAAGCAAATCACGAGGGTTTAAGAATGGTTATGAATATATATATATATATATATATATATATATATATATATATATATATATATATATATATATATATATATATATATATATATATATATATATATATATATATATATATATATATATATATATATATATATATAAATATATATATATATAAAAATATATATATATATATATATATATATATATATATATATATATATATATATATATATATATATATATATATATATATATATATATATATATATATATATATATATATATATATATATATATATATATATATATATATATATATATATATATATATATATATAGAAATAGCACCTTTAAAAGAAATTACAATATTAGCATAAATATGTTGGAGGGAGGTGGAGAAGAAAGAATAGCACTGGAATTGTCTAAGGTGGAATTAGAAGCAAATGTTTGAGCAAAGAGTTCAGCTTTAGTGGAAGGTTAAACGGCAGTTGTGCTGTCGATACTAAAGGAGGGCAAGAGGAAGAAGCAAATCTAAGAGTTAACATTTTTTGAAAAATGTCAGAAAGAACGTGAGGAAGAGGAGCCAGTAAGATTATTGCATTTTCTACAGAGAAAAGAATTTTTTAGGTGTCATGGAGAATAAATTTTGCATGATTTTGGAATGAAATATAAGTTGCAAAGGTTTCTGGAATTTGAAGATGACAATAATTCCTAAAGGCAGCTTCCCTGTGACTAATAGCACGAGAACAAACAGAGTTAAACCAAAATTTTCTAGGTTTAGTTGAAGGTAAAAAGATCATGGGACTTACCTCCATGCCAGAGAATAGCTCGCGCTGCACACTCCTGGACCCTCCACGAAAGCTGTAGTCATTCTATGGGAAATCAAAGAAGTACGACGGCAAGTCGTGGACTGCTGTCGTACTATTTGCAGCATTGATGCCAAAAACGTTTTCTCGAAGTAGGGGTCTTTTCTGCAGAAGACTTTAAGAGATAGAGACAGGAAACAGATATGAAGTCGAGAAACACAGAGGAGGAAAGAATTTAACAGAATAAGAAGAAGGATTAAAGATTAGGAAAAGGTCTAGAATGTTGGATTCATCTCAAAGATGATCAGAGATACGGGTAGGGAGCTGCACTAACTCCTCGAGGTCATTCTGGATTGAAAAGTGGTAGCAAGTTCACCAACTGTATCTTGAGATTTAGAGGAAAGCAATTGGCCGAGGTGAACGTTGAAATCACCAAGAATGATGATTTCAGAGAAATGTGAAGAGAGAGAATGTGTTCTAATTTGGAGCCTAAGTAGTCGAAGAATTTAGGATAGTCAGTTGAGTTAGGAGACAGATATACAGAACAGATGAAATTAGTGGTAGATTGACAGTAGCTTGAGCCATTAGATAGAATATTCGGAAAACTCCAAATCAAAGACACGGGAACAAACAACATCATTGCAAACATTGGCACAATTGCCTTCGGCTGAAAATTGAAAGAGATAGTAGGAGTCAACAGAGTAGAGTTTGAAGTCAGAACGCTCAAAAACCTAAGTTTCGGTTAAGAATAAGAGATGAGGTTTAGAGGAGGAGAGGTGATGTTCAACAAAATTAAAATTAGATTTAAAACCGAGAAGGTTACACAAATTTATGAAGAAAGGAGACCGTACATCAAAACAGGCCGGCAATTCCGTGACGGCACCAACTTCATCACCGGAGGCTGTCAATGGCCTTTAATGGTGATGAGAGTAGGGTGGATAAGGGGTTATTTTTGGAAGCCACCCCTAAAGGCTTCTCCGAGACTAATCGCGTGGCTGCCATTTTTTCCCATTTTTTATTTTCTTTTTAAAAGGTAAGTGTTGTCTGTAATTGTATTTTATTGTGTGATAAGGGAGAGCTTACACCAATATAAGAAAAATGTGGATATGAGCGCAAAAGGGAAGAACAATTGGGCACTGGAGTGCCATGGGATGTACTCTAAGACTCCATATATGCCCAATGGTGGGTAATCTCATCTCTTCGGGAGCGCTACTTCCCTCCCATATATATATATATATATATATATATATATATATATATATATATATATATATATATATATATATATATATATATATATATATATATATATATATATATATATATATATATATATATATATATATATCCGTGCGGTGCGGTGCGGTGCGGTGCGTGATGTGCGCAAATTTTGGTGCGGTGCGGTGCGCTGTGGTTCGCTCTCGGTGCGTGCGGTGCGCATTGCAAAAGAGGCGGTGCGGTGTGGTGCGGTGCGGTAAGATGACGGGTGGTGCAGTGCAGGGTGCTGGTGCGCAACACTCCCGGTGCGGAGCTTGATGGTGCGCAAAATCCGAACTCTAAATACATTAAATATATATATATATATATATATATATATATATATATATATATATATATATATATATATATATATATATATATATATATATATATATGTGTGTGTGTGTGTGTGTGTGTGTGTGTGTGTGTGTGTGTGTGTGTGTGTGTGTGTGTGTGTGTGTGTGTGTGTGTGTGTGTGTGTGTGTGTGTGTGTGTGTGTGTGTGTGTGTGTGTGTGTGTGTGTAGTCGTGTGTGTGTGTGTGTGTGTGTGTGTGTGTGTGTGTGTGTGTGTGTGTGTGTGTGTGTGTGTGTGTGTGTGTGTGTGTGTGTGTGTGTGTGTGTGTGTGTGTGTGTGTGTGTGTGTGTGTGTGTGTGTGTGTGTGTGTGTGTGTGTGTGTGTGTGTGTGTGTGTGTGTGTGTGTGTGTGTGTGTGTGTGTGTGTGTGTGTGTGTGTGTGTGTGTGTGTGTGTGTGTGTGTGGAATTGCAAAGTCAAAAGGCCAACTAAATTCGAACATAGTTTGGAAAATTCCCGAGTCAAGATCAATTTAAAGGAGCGACATGCCCCGATACACGGCGTTTGAAAGTGTGCAAGTCAAAGGTAGTTGGGAAAATAGATAAAGGGAGTGTGTTCCAGACTTTACCAGTGGAGTATATGTAAGATTGAGCATAGCAGTTAAGTCTTGGGTGAAAGAGTTGGACAGAGGATGTGTAGAAGGAAGAGTTGCACAAACTCTTCTCAGAGGAAGAGGTGTATAACTGGAAAGCTCAAAAGGGCAGCGTCCATTGTAAGAGAGAGAGAGAGAGAGAGAGAGAGAGAGAGAGAGAGAGAGAGAGAGAGAGAGAGAGAGAGAGAGAGAGAGAGAACAGCGTCCATTGTAATATTGATATAGTGTAAAGAGAGTGATACATAGAGCAGTTAGGCGGGCAGAAAGGGAGTGGGGAGTGTTAATAAAGGAGACGAAAAGCCCTAGACTCCACCTTTTCAAGGAGAGCTGTGTGAGTGGAACCACCCCAGATGTGTGAGGCATACTCCATACAGGGGCGAACGACACCCCTATAAAGAGCAAGCAACTGGGGTTTGTGGGCTGAAGAAATTCTGAAGACGCCCCAAATCACGAGAGAGAGAGAGAGAGAGAGAGAGAGAGAGAGAGAGAGAGAGAGAGAGAGAGAGAGAGAGAGAGAACGTGGTCCTTCCAAGAAAGATCACGAGAAATATAAACCCCAAGAATATGAAGAGCAGACGAAGGTTTGAATTGTATTGAAAGGTTCTCGAGTTGTGTGGAAAATTGGGTCGAGTAGAATGATTGAGGAAGTGAGTTTTTGAGGCATTGAAAATAACCATGTTTTTACCTTTCCCACAACTAGAAATACGAGAAAGATCAGAGGTTAGTTGCTTCAAGGCTACCCTCCTAGCATCAGTTATTTGCTGTTGAGTGAGACGTCTTTCAAAATGAAAGGAGTAATGAAGGGTGGAGTCGTCGTCATTGGAATGGATAGGTAATGAAGTAACAGAGAGAAGGACATTAATCAAAAGTAGAAAAAGAGTTGGGAGTAGGACAGAACCTTGAGGAATACCACCATTAATAGATTTAAAGGATGAACGGTGGCCGTCTGCAACAGCTTCAATAGAACGACCGGAAAGGAAATCAGAGAGAGAGAGAGAGAGAGAGAGAGAGAGAGAGAGAGAGAGAGAGAGAGAGAGAGAGAGAGAGAGAGAGAGAGAAGGATGTTAAGCTGGTACTAAATTGTCGACAGGGAAAATGACTGACAGGTCAAATGGTCGACATTTGTAAAAAAAAAATCTGGTTGTTTAGAGTTTCACTAACGAATTCAGCAAAACTTAACCTAACCTAACCTAACCTAACCTAACTTAACTTAACTTAACTTAACCTAACCTAACCTAACCTAACTTAACCTAACCTAACCTAACATAACGTAACCTAACGCCTGCTCCGGGCTGTACGGGAATTTCTTTTTATGTCCTGTCGACCATTTGGGATAATTCCCAAGGATAAATACCGAAAGAAAAAAGTTTTAAAGCAAATGCTTTGAGCGAGACTCTGTCGAAGGCTTTCCATATGTCTAGCCCCACAGCCAAAGATTCATCGAAGTGACGAAGCTCAGAGAGACGAGAGTCAGAAAGAAGAAAAACATCAAGCGATGCCAGAAAGAATATAACTGAAAGGAATTGGAGAAAATGAGAAAAGGATGTCTAGACCAGAAATGTCAAACGCGTTGCGGTTCGTGGTTCGGATTCCAACATTAGGTGTACTTCGAGGCCAGGATTAGATATTACGTAGATTTTGCTCGATCGAAATCGAAAATGAATAACATGTTATGGCAAATTATCAGGGTTGTGGAGTCGGTTCAAAATTTTCCGACTCCGACTCCACCCTCTTCAAAATTACCGACTCCGACCTCTTGAAAATTACCGACTCCGACTCCACCCTCTTGAAAATTACCGATTCCGACTCAGGCTCCACTCCAAAATTACCGACTCCGACTCCACTCTCTTCAAAATTACCGACTCCTCGACTCCGCGACTCCGACTCCGACTCCACAACCCTGATGGCAATCTCATTCTTAATAGTGGATATACGCAGTATAAAATCCTCTAATTTGATAAAATTTACATTTTCAGAAAGGTATTTCTTATTTTACAGTAACAGAGAAAAATTACTTTACTCTTACCTCAGCTATCACCATGCCATTATTACAGCCTCCTGAAACTTTATTCATAGTGTATTAATATAAGTAATCTTTGATGTCAGTTTCATGATGATCCTGTTAGAGGGCGTGTGTGGTGTGGTGCAGCATTTTATCATCACAATTTATATTTCTGTTTAGAAGGAAAAGGTGTGAAGCTTTTAATAAAGCGTTCAACGTGCCTTTCTTAATTTATGCAAGATCAAAGATTCGCTCAATGTTATAAACAACAAAAATAACATTGAACGTCTGCAAACGTTTATGTCATTTTTATGTTTTACGTACATCGATGTCTGGGTGTGTGCGCTTGTTCATGCGTGAATTTTGCCAGCATGTGTGTATATTATTTAATTGAGTAAATAAGGTTAATATTTTTTTCATTAAGGACTAACCAATGAAAAATGTTTAAGTTGTTATCTAAAAAGGGAAAATCTACAAATAAGTTTTACATATATATATATATATATATATATATATATATATATATATATATATATATATATATATATATATATATATATATATATATATATATATATATATATATATATTTCCATCCATTTTTAGACCTACGATTACTCTAATATATATATATATATATATATATATATATATATATATATATCAGTGGTTCTCAAACTGTGTGACGCGTCACCTTTGGGTGACGCAGCTTCCCCTCAGGGGTGACGCGAAAGATTTGAACATTTTCATAATTGTATTTCCGTTCAGTTTTCATTTAAAAAATTTAATCGATTTTGAATTTTCCAACTTTGTTAAGTCATTATTTTGTGTTATTTACTTATTTTATTATTTATTTTTTTAAAAGAAAATACCTACATTTCTATAGAAAACGGATATATATGTAAAATTAAAAAATTGGCAAACGAATTCGAACGTTTTTTTACGTTATCGACACGTTCTGATTCTACATAAAACTTTTTCGGGTTCACGTGGTTTTAGTAGTAAAATAGATTGTGACAGTGAATGTTGATCAATATAGTTATTATTAAGTAAAGGAAAATTTTCAAAATTTAATATATAATATATATATATATATATATATATATATATATATATATATATATATTTATATATATATATATATATATATATATATATATATATATATATATATATATATATATATATATATATATATATATATATAACTATATATATATATATATATATATATATATATATATATAGAATCTAACATGGGGTGACTTCGGCAAACTTGCATTAATCAAGGGAGCCGCGAATCGAAAAAGTTTGAGAACCACTGATATATATATATATATATATATATATATATATATATATATATATATATATATATATATATATATATATATATATATATATATATATATATATATATTATTTAAAAAAAAAAAAAGTATATATATATATATATATATATATATATATATATATATATATATATATATATATATATATATATATATATATATATATATATATATATATATATATATAATAAATAATATATATATATATATATGGTGATATTTGGTTTAGAGCGACAACTATCATCGATCCATATCTCAAAAACTACAATAGCTACAGGAAAAAGGAATACATTGTTGGAATCCTGGCAAAATTTTATTGCGGAAACTGTAAAAAAAAAAAAATAAAACTACAATAGCTACAGCGAAAAGGAATACATTTTTGGAATCCTTGTAAAATTTTAGTTAGGAAAATGTAAAAAAAAAAAAAAAAATAAATAAATAAAATAAATATTGGCAATTTTTTTTTAGGAGCAGCAGGGGACATAATATATATATATATATATATATATATATATATATATATATATATATATATATATATATATATATATATATATATATATATATATATATATATATATATATATATATTATTTGTAAAGGTATTACACGGCAATGTAGGGGGCTCGAGCCGACGGGGAACACAGGGGGGGACGTTTTCCATACCCCGTAGGGGAGGGGCGGAGGAACCCCCGCGACACCCAAATACCAAAGAGCGGGGGTTCCGGAGACCCTCCCCGGAGAGGGGGAATTAGTCCTACCCCGTAGTTCCCCGGAAGGCCGAGAGACCCCGACTCCTGCCATCGGTGCGGTATACCCTTGGGGTATTCTTTAGTTAAAAAAAAAAGCAAAAATTTAATAGAAAGTCTATTTATTTTAACGAGTAACCAATAAAAGGTCTCTAAATAGGCTCTCTAATCATATTACTATAATTATTAACAATAATATTTTTATTTTTATTTTTACATTTTCCTATCTAAAATTTTACCAGGATTCCAAAAATGTATTCCTTTTCGCTGTAGCTATTGTAGTTTTGAGATTTTTTTTTTTTTTTTTTTTTTTTTTTTTTTTTTACATTTTCCGCCCTAAAATTGGACCAGCATTCCAGCAATGTATTCCTTTTCCTTGTGGCTATTGTAGTTTTTGAGATATGGATTGATGATAGTTGTCGCTCTAAACCAATTATCACCTATATATATATATATATATACTATATATATATATATATATATATATATATATATATATATATATATATATATATATATATATATATATATATATATATATATATATATATATATTCATATATATATATATATATTTATATATAGTATATATATATATATTATATATATATCGCCTCGTGGCGCAGGAGGTTGAGTCGCCGCCTCTCATACGAGAGGACGCTGGTTCAAATCCTCCGCGTAGCAGTTGGAGTTTTATCTACCTGGGGGCAAGAATTAAAACGACTGCGAACACGTTGGTGGCGCTGGTTTGGGATAGCCGGCCTTAAAGTTCGATTTCCTGTGGTCCCCCCGTGTTACCCCCTGCATAGGGGATAAAGCACGTTAAAAGGTAGTTTTATATATATATATATATATATA
Source organism: Trachelipus rathkii (assembly GCA_015478945.1). Classification (NCBI taxonomy): domain Eukaryota; kingdom Metazoa; phylum Arthropoda; class Malacostraca; order Isopoda; family Trachelipodidae; genus Trachelipus; species Trachelipus rathkii. Next base: position 26,116 of record JABUQX010024489.1, on the reverse strand, counting down.
TAGATATATATATATATATATATATATATATATATATATATATATATATATATATATATATATATATATATATATATATATATATATATATATATATATATATATATATATATATATATATAAATAAATATATATATTTATATATGCAAGATGCAATACATGAAGAAAGATGCAAGCTATAAACTTCTTATTCATCTTTACATTGAGAATCTCCAGCTTAATTTTTGGCTTACACTTTAAAATACTCGAACCCTGCTCCAAACTCCTTTAATTTATAGTTTGTTTTTTCTTTCTCCGGTTCACCCAAAGATAAATTTTGATTCCGGCTCTACCCATAAACATTTTCGGCACCGGCTCAGACCATGGCACCTCAGCATTGTCCAACGCTCTTCCCTTCCTTAGTTTCCATAAATAAACGTTATTATGGACATGATACTTATTTTCAAGAAGAAGAAGTGCATGTGACACTCCAGAGTTCTTTGTGAAACTAACAAACAAACAAATAGACCTTTTCGGACAATTCCCTACTACCGCTTTCGAGTTGGTGTTCCGTCTCCAACGTCATCAAATAGTTGATATGGTTTGGTACATAGTACATCTTTTTAATCTCTACCTGCTGCCTTATTTTAGGATTTTTAACTAATTCCACTGTGTTAATCACCCACCACCTCTCTTTGTTTAAGCTTCACATCTCCTAAACTTAAGCTTGGTTGTCGTACACTGGAGATGTGAAGCTTAACGGAAGAGATGTGGTTAAACACCACCTCTCTTCCGTTAAGCTTCACATTTCCTTAACTTGAGATTGGTTGTGATCGTACACTCCGAAAGTAAATCTAATCTCTTTGATATATCTTAATTAATCTTTCTTCAGGACATCTAAAACAAATAATTAATTAATTTTGAAAGTTTCTTAAAAAGTACATCCTTCCCCCTCCCGCAAACCATTAAAATAATCGACAGCGCAATCAAGTCGGAGTCGGAACCAGGAAACACTGGGTGAGCAGGAACGGATCATAAATTTTCTTTACTATACAATAAATGGGTTAAGATCTGAAGCCGCATAATTTGAAAATGGCTGAGCCGGAGTCGGAGTCGAGCAATCATAAAATGGTGGAGGCGAAATGGAGCCATGGTTTAGATTTTAAAATGACTTTGCCGGATTTAGAAACCAGGAAGGCGAAATTATCCATATATATATTTCTCTCTACTCTCTCTCTCTCTCTCTCTCTCTCTCTCTCTCTCTCTCTCTCTCTCTCTCCCCTCCTCTCCCTCTCTCTCTCTCTCTCTCTCTCTCTCTCTCTCTCTCTCTCCTGTCGGAGTCTTGCAATGTCTTAGATTTGATAATTATTTATTTATTGGCTAAAATTTCTCCTTCTATGTATTAAATCTTTAAAAACCTTTTCCTTTTAATAGTTTTCGGGCGGCGTTGAAAGGGGCATGAAAGGCATCGTTTCTCTAGTACCAGGCAACTATTCAACAGTGCCAGGCATCTATTCTGCAGTGCCATGAATACATACTCCAGTACCAGGCATCTATTCTGCAGTGCCAGGCATCTATTTTCCAGTGCCGGATATCCACTTTCTAGTGTCAGGCATTCCCTCTCCATTTTTTAAAAAATTGAAAATTCTGCGTGATTAAATCTCAAATCTGATCGAAATTTTCCGCACCGCACAGCACAAGACCTCTCTTCTGCAATGTGAACCGCGGCGCCGCACTAGAATGCACCGTACCGCATCGGGACAATTAAATTTTGTTCCTCACCGCATTTATACTGATATTACCACGATATTAAAATTCTCTGCAGCACCGCACCGCACCGGACAGGTGCATCCGCCCATCCTATCTGATAGACTTGCAATTGAAACGAAGCCAAATGAGAGTTTCCTTTTTAATCAAAAACTTTGAATTAAAACATTAAAAGATTTTATTATTTTATGCAAATGAGAGAAACAAGTTTTCTTGAGAGAGAGAGAGAGAGAGAGAGAGAGAGAGAGAGAGAGAGAGAGAGAGAGAGAGAGAGAGAGAGAGAGAGTTTAATTTCGAGTTTCAAAAGATTTCGCGAAAATAAAAGTCAAGAAATCGATTCATAAACTTTATTTCAAAAGGAAAATTAGAATTTGAAATTATATATTAAGATTAAACTAGGCCCAAATCGTTGACAGGTAAAATGTCGACATTTTTACAAAAAAATTTGTCGACCATTTTCCTTGTCAGTTTGAATGTGTAGAACATTTGGATATATATTTTTTTTTTTTTAAATGTGTCGCCTTATAAAAAAATTATTGTCGATATTTTACCATAAGAAAAATATGTGTCAACGTTTTCGACACAAGAAATTATTTAAATGGCATGACAACCTGACAACCTGACCACCAGTTGGCTTGTCGAAGATTTGGGCTAGTTACCCCATATAGATATTATATAATTTTTACAATACATAATTCAATATTAATATTAATAATAAAATAATATTTAACTAAATATTATACAGCATATAATATATATTATTTCACTAATTTCTGAAAAGGTTCTGCTAATTACAACACTATATTGCATCCTTTGAGGCCCGACAAATTACCCATATTATTGTGCATTCAGAAAGGCCATTAAGATTAAGATACTTCAATTAGCAATAATTATAACAATATTAATAATAAGTTTCTTAATTACTAACGATAAATAAGTTTAACGATAAGTAATAGATTTAATAATAGCATTAATATTTTTTTTTTAAGCAATTTAAATATTAAATCACAGTCTCCAGTTTCTAAGAGGTATGTGTGTGTGTGTGTGTGTGTGTGTGTGTGTGTGTGTACAGACAAGGCCTCCCAAGTGGAGTATTTCATATGAAAACACACCAGCAATGTGGGGTAGGATAGCTTAGTGGGTTACTTTTTACGCTACCCCACTAGGCTAAGCCCCCTCTATGAAGTATTAAGGGTGAAATAAATACGTTACCCCAAAAAAATTTTGGTACCACAGAACTTCGAGAGGACTTCAAACATGTGTGTTCGTGTGCGAGAAGAGAACACACGTAAAGCCACAAAAGTACGATCCGTGCACAACCAGCGCGCGCAACCAGCTCTAGCCTACTCGGTCATTCTGGCTCGAGTGGCGCCAATAAACCAATCAGCGCGCTGTATTCCGAGACTCTCGTTCTCAGCCAATTATATTGCTTTAAATTCCGGTTTTCGCTGGATTTTTGTGTTTTTTGACAACAAAATTGTTACTTGTGGAATTCGAAAGTAATGAAGTAGTTTTTCGCAACATTTTATTGAATTTATTTCTATTTTGGAGCAAGATAATTGAACATTAATTATTATTCTTATTATATTATTATTATTATTATTATTATTATTATTATTATATTCTAATATTTTTATTATTTTTATATATATATATATATATATATATATATATATATATATATATATATATATATATATATATATATATATATATATATATATATATATATATATATATATATATATATATATAATATATATATATATATATATATATATATATATATATATATATGGTGATAATTGGTTTAGAGCGACAACTATCATCAATCCATATCTCAAAAACTACAATACCACAGGGAAGAATA
>JABUQX010024489.1:0-17500 GCA_015478945.1 Trachelipus rathkii | reverse complement strand
GGTTGGTGTCTTGCCATCTTGCTCTCCTATGAACGTACTTTCGGGATTTCGTAATTTGGTTGGTTGTCTTTATTATGCCATTTAGTTCCATACACGGTGTAGTTACATACGGTATACACTCCGAAGTTAGGCATGACCCAAATAAAACCAAACCCTAGCTCTACATTTCCAAAAATGAAAGAGTTTACATTATATTTACGGGTGATGCATTAAATTTGTCCTGAGTTTATATATATATATATATATATATATATATATATATATATATATATATATATATATATATATATATATATATATATACTCTTATATATATATGCTGTATATATATATATATATATATATATATATAATATATATATATATATATATATATATATATATATATATATATATATATATATATATATATATATATATATATATATATATATATATATATATTGATATATATATATATATATATATATATATATATATATATATATATAACTATATATATATATATATATAATATATAGACATATACACAATATATATATATATATATATATATATATATATATATATATATATATATATATATACTATATATATATATATATATATATATACTATATATATATATATATATATATATATTACAGGCCTATGGGGTACAACTTAGGGTATTTTCTTAGTGGTACGCGATCAAAAAAGTTTGGAGACCGCTGTTCTAGAGTGACTATCGCACTCACGATCTCTCTCTCTCTCTCTCCCACACTCTCACTCCTACTTTATATATATATATATATATATATATATATATATATATATATATATATATATATATATATATATATATATATATATATATATATATATATATATATATATATATATATATATATATATATATATATATATATATATATATATATATATATATATATATATATATATATATATATATATATATATATATATATATATATATATATATATATATATATATATATATATATATATATATATATATATATATATATATATATATATATATATATATATATATATATATATATATATATATATATATATATATATATATATATATAATAAATATATATAAATATATATATATATATATATATATACTGTGTATATATGTATTAATATGTATTATATATATATATAATAATAATATATATGTATATATATATATCCAACAATTGCCCGTTCAAACTTTCTATAACATGAAATTTAATTACCCGTCACATAAACAACATTTCTCTAGAGCCACATAAACTAAATGCGATGAAAGTTCTAACCAGAACAAATTTTGGCCAATACAAAGAGTCATTTACAATAGTTTATAGACAATATCTCTGTCCCATCCTAAACTATGCATTGTCTGCCTAGGCTTCCACAATATCAAAGTCCAAATTCCAAAAACTAGATGTTCAAAAGAAAGCTCTAAGAATAATAACAGGCTGTCTTAACTCTAATGTCATTTATCATTTATAAACAGAAACGATAATTCATCTAGATATGATAGTCTGCCAATTTTACGGTAAAACGCTTTCAATAGACCACCCTTTGCACCAAACATTACAGCAGCCACAGGCACAAGGAAATTAAAAAGTCACACGAGCCATGTACTATTTGGAAACATCTTAAATCTTCTATCCTTATCTAGGTCGGCAGTAAGGTTTCTTTAAATAGCGCTCTTTCCCTATTTTCTGCTCTTGGTCTTGTGCTATTTGACGTTGTACATTTCGAAAACTTTCGATAGTTTGCACAAAAAATTAATTTCTAATCTTTTCCTCTTTTGGTAAATATCACTCTCTATGACTTCCTTTCCAGTTGTTCTATAGCAGCTGCTGTAGACGGCCACCGGTCATCCTTTAAATCTATCTGCAGTGGTGGTCCTCTGGATTCTGTTTTATTAAAAAGTTTTTTTTACATCCTTTATCAGTGATCTTCCATCTGTCATTTCGTTTGTCCACAATTATGCCGAGATATGATGAGATAGAACCACATTACTCATTTCAGTTTGAAGACAACCTTCTCAACAGAAATAATCAAAGCTAGGAGGTTGGCTATGGTGCAACTGACATCTAATCATCATCGTATCTTAGTTGAAGCAAAGAGAAAGCTATTGTTTTCAATGACTCAAAAACTCAGTTCCGTCACCTATCTATTTAACAATCTTCAAAATCACAACTCAAACTTCACTTTTCTCTTAATAGGCTTCGAATTTTCTTTATAGTAAGAATTATACTGATTCTGTCATTAAACAAGTTTGTAAGAGGTTGGATGTTCTAAGTAGTCATCGGAACTACAATCCATCACCCCAGTTGCTTGCTTGAAATAAGCATTGAAAATCTGGGGTGGTTCCAAACATATTTCTCTTCTTGACATGTAAAGTCGAATTTTTTTAAAGTTGTCAACCCTTTTGCTGCCCCTAACACTTTGCAATCTCTTTCATGCAGTCAAACTGCCTTATCATTCTTCTTAAGCAATAGCTATTACAAGTATCAATGATCTTTTGAACTCGTAGTATTTAAGGATATATCAAGCAAGTAGCCTCTTCACACAGTCTTATCCATTCTCTTTCCAATTTTCTGATGACAGAATTAACCACTTTGATCATTCTTCTTTCATGAATTTAATTGCAATGGTAAAGGACTGACTTCCTTTATCAATTTTCACCACATTCCTTTAATTGCACACTTTCAAACGCCATGTATCGTATCATGTTGCCCATTAATCCTAATAAGGAACTGGTTTTTCCTCTACTCTGGTGGAAAATATTCTTTTAACTTCAGTATTATTAACACCAAAAGTTCAATATATATATATATATATATATATATATATATATATATATATATATATATATATATATATATATATATATATATATATATCTATATATATTTTTTTTTTATATATATATATATATATATATATATATATATATATATATATATATAAACTACAATAGCTACAGGGAAAAGAAATATATTTTTGGAGAAAAAAAATCTAATAAACTACGGCAATTAGGGGGCTCGAGCAGACGGGGAACACAGGGGGGTTTTCCCATACCCTGTAGGGGAGGACGGAGGAACCCCGTGACAGTTATATAACCAAGAGCGGGGGTTCCCGGTAGCTATTGCTAGTTTATATATATATATATATATATATATATATATATATATATATATATATATATATATATATATATATATATATATATATACTGTATAAAATTAAATATTTGTAGAACTACTTCTATTTTTATTTTCAAAGAACTAAAAGCACAATATAAGGGCCCCAAAAAAGACACAACAGTTGAAATGGAACTCTATTCATAATGGGATACCAATATATTGTAGCACTAGTTCCAATTTTATTTTCAAAGGACTAAAAGCACAATATAAGGGCCCAAAAAACAGACACAACAGTTGAAATGGAACTCTATTCATAATGGGATACCAATATATATATATATATATATATATATATATATATATATATATATATATATATATATATATATATATATATATATATATTATATATATATATATATATATATGGTTATAATTGGTTTAAAACTACAACTTTTGGTTTTAAAACTACAACTCATATCTCAAAAACTACAATAGATACAGAAATGGAATACATTGTTGGAATCCTGGTAACATTTAGTGCGGAAAATGTAAAAAAAAAAAAAAAAAAAAAAAAAGAAAAAAATCATATCTCAAAAACTACAATAGCTACAGTAAAAAGGAATACATTTTTGGAATCCTTGTAAAATTTTAGTTAGGAAAATGTAAAAAATAAATAAATAAAATGAATATTGGCTTTTTTTTTTTTTTTAGGAGCAGGGAACATAGTATATATATATTATTTGTAAAGGTATTACACGGCAATGTAGGGGGCTCGAGCCGACGGGGAACACAGGGGGGGACGTTTTCCATACCCCGTAGGGGAGGGCGGAGGAACCCACGACACTACCAAGAGCGGGGGTTCGGAGACCCTCCCCGAGAGAATTAGTCCCTACCCCGTAGTTCCCCGGAAGGCCGAGAGACCCCGACTCCTGCCATCGGTGCGGTATACCCTTGGGGTTTCTTTAGTTAAAAAAAAGGTTATTTATGCTCCATAGAGATAAATAGGCTTCCTCCTCATATTACTCTAACTATTAACAAATTTTTTTTTATTTATTTTTTTTTAACTAAAATTTTGCCAGCATTCCAAAAATGTATTCCTTTTCCCTGTAGCTATTGTAGCTTTTTAGATTTTTTTTTCACATTTTCCAACTAAAATTTCACCAGGATTCCAAAAATGTTCCTTTTCCAGGTAGCTATTGTTGTTTTTGAGATATGTGTTGGTGCTCTTATAATCGTGATATATATATATATATATATATATATATATATATATATATATATATATATATATATATATATATATATATATATATATATATATATATATATATATATATATATATATATATATATATGCTGTATAAAATTAAACATTTGTAGCACTAGTTCCAATTTTATTTTCAAAGAACTAAAAGCACAATATAAGGCCAAAAAAAGACACAACAGTTGAAATGGAACTCTATTCATAATGGGATACCAATATATTGTAGCACTAGTTCCAATTTTATTTTCAAAGGACTAAAAGCACAATATAAGGGCCCAAAAAAAAGACACAACAGTTGAAATGGAACTCTATTCATAATGGGATACCAATATATATATATATATATATATATATATATATATATATATATATATATATATATATATATATATATATATATATATATATATATATATATATATATATATATATGGTTATAATTGGTTTAAAACTACAACTTTTGGTTTAAAACTACAACTCATATCTCAAAAACTACAATAGATACAGGGAAAAGGAATACATTTTTGGAATCCTGGTAACATTTTAGTGCGGAAAATGTAAAAAAAAAAAAAAAAAAAAAAAAAAAAAAAAAATCATATCTCAAAAACTACAATAGCTACAGCGAAAAGGAATACATTTTTGGAATCCTTGTAAAATTTTAGTTAGGAAAATGTAAAATAAATAAATAAATAAATAAATAAAATAAATATTGGCTATTTTTTTTTTTTAGGAGCAGGGGACATAGTATATATATATATAAGGTATTACACAGCAATGTAGGGGGCTCGAGCCGACGGGGAACACAGGGGGGGACGTTTTCCATACCCCGTAGGGGAGGGGCGGAGGAACCCCCGCGACACCCAAATACCAAAGAGCGGGGGTTCCGGAGACCCTCCCCGGAGGGGGGGAATTAGTCCTACCCCGTAGTTCCCCGGAAGGCCGAGAGACCCCTCCTGCCATCAGTGCGGTATACCCTTGAAATATTCTAATAGCAAAATTTAATAGAAAGTCTATTTATTTTAACGAGTAACCAATAAAAGGTCTCTAAATAGGCTCTCTAATCATATTACTATAATTATTAACAATAATTTTTATTTTTTTTTTTTACATTTTCCTATGTAAAATTTTACCAGGATTCCAAAAATGTATTCCTTTTCGCTGTAGCTATTGTAGTTTTGAGATATATATATATATATATTTTTATTTTATTTTTTTTTTTTTTTTACATTTTCCGCACTAAAATGTTACCAGGATTCCAACAATGTATTCCTTTTCCTTGTATCTATTGTAGTTTTCGAGATATGAGTTGTAGTTTTAAACCAATTATCACCATATATATATATATATATATATATATATATATATATATATATATATATATATATATATATATATATATATATATATATATATATATATATATATATACTGTAAAATTAAACATATGTGTTACACTAGTTTCAATTTTATTTCCAAAGGAATAAAACCACAATAATATAAAGGCCCAAAAAGACACAACAGTTGAAATGGAACTCTATTCATAATGGGATACCAATTACGATATACGATACAGTGCTCAAGGGCATACACAGGAAATTTTCGTTTGGGGGGCAAAATAAGTTTGATATATTATTTTCCAATAAATATATATATATATATATATATATATATATATATATATATATATATATATATATATATATATATATATATATATATAAAGATATATAAAAAATATATATATATATATATAATTATATATATGAATCAGGATAGCAGGAAAAAATCAATTGATAATCAACAGTTTTTCATAGTCACGATCAAATATCTTGAATTTTTTATTTTTAATTCTTATTTTTTTAATTTATTTATTTATTTATTTATTTATTTTTTGTATATTTAAATGATTTAACTTCAATAGAAATAAAACTATATATATTATGAAATCTTTAATATATTTTAAATTTTTAATTGAATGGCAGTCTCGATAGGCCCATCTGTTGGATGCAGCGCCTAGGCCCTATTTTATAAATGTTTATAGCTAACCAAAGTAAAATTTAATATAAACATATTTTTTTTTTATTTCACAGTTACTAATCCTTCCTGATAAAAAATAATACTATATCGAACTTAAAAAAAGTTTGTCTAGAAATTATATTTCGCAGAACGTCAGAGTCTCAAAATTCTAGAAAATAAAAAGAAATAAATAAATAAATATACAAAAATTTTATGTCTCAAAAAATCCAGAAAATCACGAACCCTGAAATGAATCACTTATGACCCTATAATGAATCAACACATGCTCTAAACTTAAATCTTTGGTATATTTTCAAAGTATTTTATGTATAAAGTCTTGAGATAACACAACCGTTGAAATGGAACTTTTGCCTAATGGGATACCAATCAATTACAATACTCTCCATAAGGAAATAAAATATTCAAATTTAATTATAATTAAATCAAACATTTGTTAAAAAGGATTCTATATATATATATATATATATATATATATATATATATATATATATATATATATATATATATATATATATATATATATATATATATATATAGTATATATATATATATATATATATATACAATATATATATATATATATATATACTATATATATCTCCTCTCTCTCTCTCTCTCTCTCTCTCTCTCTCTATAGAGAAGTATATAAGAGAGAGAGAGAAGAGGGAGAGAGAGAGAGAGAGAGAGAGAGAGAGAGAGAGAGAGAGAGAGAGAGAGAGAGAGAGAGAGAGAGAGAGAGAGAGAGAGAGAGAGAGAGAGAGAGAGAGAGAGAGAGAGAGAGATAGATCCGTTAATAACGGAACTAGTTTTTTGAGTAACAGAGTAACGGACTCATTACTTTTTCTTTCATGTAACGCACCAAATAAGTTCCGTTACTTTTTAGTCCGTTACATTTTGTTAGACTTTCTTTGAATGTTGATAGCCAATTGACCAACCCAGTCAAGCTAAAAAATCCTTTTATAATATATATATATATATATATATATATATATATATATATATATATATATATATATATATATATATATATATATATATATATATATATATATATATATATATATATATATATATATATATATATATATATATATATATATATATATACAGGGCCCTCTTAACCATTCTTTTAACTTTTTTTGAATATCTTACAACTTCTCACGAGACTGTTATATCTTCTCATCCAAATATTGAGGTCCTCTATTTGGGGGATTTCAATGTACACAACACTGAATGGTTGGGGTCCTCTCATACTGATTTAGGTGGGGAGGAGGCCGAATCATTCAGCATTCTCAACGACCTGTAGCAATTAATTATAGAACCCACACACCTTCCGGATCGTCCCAACCAATTCTTGAACACCCTTGACCTATGTTTCACCACTAGTCCTTCTCTCTATAAATACACCACCTTCGCTCCTATTGGTAAATCTGACCACAACCTTATATCTCTTAATTTTAATACTTTCTCTCCAACAGCTCCATCCTGCTCTACGCGTTTTTTCTGGCACTTTAATCGGGCCGATTGGGTTGCCTTGCGTCGCTTCTACGCTAACTATAATCGGAATGACTGCTTTGACTCTGGTGACGCTTCGGTTTCTGCCGATAAGGTGGGAGCTGTAATCGTTGATGGGATGATCAGGTTCATTCCTTCTTCGACTAAATCTTTCTCTACTCATAATCCATGGTTCGATCGTGCTTGTTCTCTGGCCATTCAGGCTAGAGACAGTGCGTATCGGGAGTGGAAAAATTCTCGTTCTCCTATCACTCTTGCTAATTTTCATTCAGCTAGAAATCGTTGCAGGGATACTATTCGACGAGCAAAGCGGGCTTTCATCAAACGAAAGGGCGCTAACCTTCTAGGTTCTCCTACTGAAAAATATTTCTGGCCTCTTGCCAAAATCTGCCTTTCCTCCTCTTATTCGACCTGACGGTTCTGTTGCTAATTCTCCAACTGAAAAGGCCAATCTCTTTGGTCTCCTATTTTCCTCTAACTCAACCCTGGACGATTCTGGCATTCCTCTTCCTCCTCCTTCTCCTCTCAGGTGTCCTATGCCTTTACCTGTGATTACATTTGATCGTGTGCATGGACTCCTGAAATCTATGAACGTTAGGAAGGCGGGTGGACCGGATGGCGTTCCTCCCCAAATTTTGAAGGAATGTGCCTCCATGCTGACCCCGCCCCTCGTTCAACTATATTCTCTAGGTCTCAAAACTAACACTTTCCCTCAGTGTTGGAAGCGCGCACACGTCCAACACATTCTTCAACTCATTTCAATTCTGCTCCCTCTTTTACTTCTAGAATTGCCTCTAGTCTTAATCTTTCCGATTCTATTCTCGATGATCTGGATAGGATTTCCGGGTGGGGTCGCCTCAACCTTGTGAAATTTAATTCTTTAAAAACTCAACTTCTACAAATCTAACTCTCTAAAACACCTTCCAACTTTCCTATCTCTTTCGACGGTTCTCTCGTCTCTCCTGTTGACAATAAAAACATCCTTGGCCTTAACATAAACAAAAAAATGTCTTGGAAACCTCACATCACAACGGTTGCTAGGGCGGCCTCAAAGGAATTGGGAGTTCTGTTTAGACTGCGAGATTTTTTCCTCTTCTCAGTTACTCAGCTATACAAGTTTCTCATCCGCCCTTGTATGGAGTACTGCTCTCATATCTGAGGGGGCTCTGGTCTCACCTGGCTTTTGGACAGGGTCGAGTCAAAAGCCAAAAGACTTATAAACTGTTCCGTACTTTCCATCTCTCTTGACCCTCTATCTTTGCGGCGCGATGCTGGGGCTTTATCTCTTTTCTATAGGTACCGCAGCGGCAGGTGCTCGAGGGAACTTGTCACTCGCATACCACCACCTTTACGACGCCCTCGTTACACTAGGGGTGCTGTGTCTGCCCGCGAGTTTTGTGTGGATATTGGTAACTCCAGGCTAGTTCACTGCGGTGCTGCCACCTCGATTCTGTGGAATTTTGGTATTTGGTGTGTGGGGGTTCCTCCGCCCCCCTCCCCTACGGGGTATGGAAAACGCCCCCCCCTGTGTTCCCCGTCGGGTCGAGCCCCAAAAATTCCCATCATATAATATCTTTACAAAAAAAAAAACACATACATATATATATATATATATATATATATATATATATATATATATATATATATATATATATATATATATATATATATATATATACACATGCCCAGCCCCCTCCCAAAAAATAGCCAATTTTTATGTTTAATTTTTTATTTAGATTTTTCCTAACTAAAATTTTACAAAGATTCCAAAAATGTATTTCATCTTTCCCTGTAACTTTGTAGTTTTCGGAATTATTATTATTATTATTTTTTTATTATTATTTTCAGTTTCCTCGGTAAAATTTTGCCAGGATTCAACAATGTATTCCTTTTCTTGGTGGCTGTTGTAGTTTTTGAGATATGGATTGTGGCTCTTCTAGAGGCTGGCCATATATATATATATATATATATATATATATATATATATATATATATATATATATATATATATATATATATATATACTATATATATATATATATATATATATATATATATATATATATATATATATGGTCAACCTCTCGTCAACCATCATATGTATCTTAAAAACTATTAATGCTACAAGAAAAACTGAATACATTGCTGGAATGCTGGTCCTGGAAATGTAAAAAAAATTATATCTCAAAAACTACAATAGCTACAGCAAAGGAATACATTCTTTGGAATAAGCTAGAGAATCTGACTTTGAAAATGTGAAAAAAAATTATGTTAATAATTATAGTCATATATGATTAGAGGCCTATTTAGAGACCTTTATTGGTTTCTCGATAAAATAAATAGACTTTCTATTAAATTTTGCTTTATACGGCACACTAGGGGGCTCGAGCCGACGGGGGACATAGGGGGGACGTTTTCCATACCCCGTAGGGTTTCCGGAACCCCCGCTCTTTGGTATTTGGGTGTCGCGGGGGTTCCTCCGCCCCTCCCCTACGGGGTATGGAAAACGTCCCCCCCTATGTTCCCCGTCGGCTCGAGCCCCCTAGTGTGCCGTATAAAGCAATGTAAGGGTTCATCCCTTGGCATAAGTGGGCCACAACCATACCCCCTCACAATCCCCCGCCATTCACTCCTGTTATACACCTTTCTTCTCGCCTCTACCAAACTCACATTTCTCTCCTTCAAACATTCGTTTACTGACTCAATCCACTTTTTCTTCGGTCTCCCAGCCGGTCGGTTCCCAACACACTCGCCACTATACATCCGCTTAACCAACCGACTATCATTCATCCTTTCCATATGACCAAACCATCTCAACATACTTTCATTTATTCTCTCATTTACCCCTTTCTTCACACCACACCACTCTCTAATAAGTTCATTCCTCACTTCTTCTCACACCTAGCACACCCCTTTACAAATAAATGGTAAATATAACTGGTACTTTTCTCCCTCGTTTCCCCCTAATTTCGACCCTAGAAAAGTCTTTGAACAGCTCTTTTTCCATGGGAGTCAATGATTTCATCAAATCCGAGTTACTACTTGACTGATTCTTTTTCAAGTATGTAGAAAGATGAATTTTTGAAGCTTCACCAGATCGCTTGCGATTAAAAAGTATTACAAAAGTTAAGCTAAGTTTTGGATAAGTTTTTCCAATTTTCTTTTGTTGGATTCTCTTCAATTTCTACCTTTACTTTATCCATGTTCGACTTTAGATACTTCTGTAGTTTTATGATATCTTCTGCAACTGGCAGAACACTAGGTCTGTTCCATTTTGCTTCTTGCAGTGTTTTTAAGGCGTTTCTTGATACATCATCAGTCCAACCTCCAACCTAACTCCATTTGTTTTATAATTGTTTGCTTCTCTTTCTTGGGCATTATTGACTTTTTCATATGCTATGCTTGCTTAATTTTTCCCCAGCTAAGTTGCAAGAAATCAGGATATTTTTTCTGAGAAAAACAAAATTTCGGCTTTCCCAGGAGTTGTTCTTTTCAAAATATTGGACAAAAACATCTTTCTTAGGATCTCCTGCTGGGATTTAGTCCACACATGTCTTTCAAACTTTACCCTTTTCCTTTTACTGACAGATACATGGTCAATTTCTTTTTCGTTCTTTTTTTTTGACTTGCCAATTTTAATTTCAACACTTTCTAGTTCATTTATTTGAAAAATTTCCCTTTCTTTGCACATTCCATTGCTTTCAAGCTGTTCCACGGCTTTATCTTTATCATCATCATTCACATCAATAACCAATTCCAAATTGTTGCCTTCATAAAGAGGTTCATTGATATCGAAATCATCAATTTCCGAAGCAGATTTCATGGTATTTGTTGTAAGATACAGACCTAGAGGGACACATCCATGGTATTATTTCACCCTCATTTGCCTTTAACACACTATTATGTTAAAAATTTATAAACTTTAAATTTTCTTTAATGTTTAAGAAGTTTTAATTTTTAGATTATTTTATATTACATATGGTTTTATTTCAATTTTTTTTTAATAAACCCATGCAATTTCAATGAAGGTTTCATTAAACACTATTGAGAGTAACTCTTTAATATATATTTGCTATGTTTAGTTGTTATTTTTTAGAATTGTTTCATCGAAAATCCTGGCCAAGTGAAACCAGGATATCTTCTATATTATAATTCAGCTGGTAGGGATGGAGGTACAAGGAAATAAAACTTCTTGTTTCTCTTTTACCACGAGTGAACGCAAAAGGTAATAAAAAGGTTTTGGAGTCATCAATCCCACATGCTGTTTATTATTATTTATATATATATATATATATATATATATATATATATATATATATATATATATATATATATATATATATATATATATACTCGTATATATAAATACACATGCTTTTTTTTATTTATATATATATATATATATATATATATATATATATATAGTAAGAATGTTAACAGCGAATGGTGGAATGAGGAGGTGATGAAAGCGGTTAAAGGTAAAAAAAAGAAGCGTGGTTGAATGTACTAAAAGCAAATGATGAAGTTTCAAAAGAAAGATGCTTGGAATTATATAAGGAGGAAAAAAGAAATACTAAAAGGTGTATACCGTAGAGAAAACAAGATGTAAATTGAACAGTTTGGAAGGAGGATGAATGAGGACATACAAGGAAATAGGAAGCTCTTTTGTGGAAGGAAGCGCGAAAGGTTAGAATGAGAATAAGGGGAATCTGCTTTAGCAATAATGAATAGGGATTGGTGCTTTGTTAACTGATGAAATGGATTGTGAGGGGAGTGTGGAAAGGAAACACTTCGAAAATCTGCACAAATATTAACATGTAATGATGGAGTGATTAGTGAATGTGTGGTGGTTTTGTGGTGCAATAAGGGGAATAGGTATTTGGGGACTGAGGTTATTAGTAAGGAGGAGGTAATGGATAGAGTGAGAAAGTTGAAAAAAATGGTAACATCTGCAGGATATAGATGAATTTACTAGTGAAATGATCAGAACGGAGGCGAGATGGTGATGATTGGATTTGGAAGTTGCTGAATAAAAGCGTTTATGGAAGGTTATAGTTCCAAGGAAGGAGAGCGGTATAGTACCTTTGTATAAGGGTAAGGGAGAAAAGGGGAACTGTGAAATTTTATAGGGGAATAAAGTTTATTGAGTGTTGCTAGGGGAAGGTATCTGTGCTGGTATTTTGGTCGAAAGAGTGCGTCGAGTGGCTGAAGGACTGATTAGAACAAGGTGCGTTTAGGAGTGTAGAGGATGTGTGGATCAATTTTTACATTGAAACAAAATGATTGAGAAAATGAGGGAGAAGAAGAATAAATTTTATATTTAGGTTTTATGGATTTTACAACAGGCGTATGATAGAGTTATTAGGGAAGCTTTATTGCAGGTATTAGTGATATTATGGTGTGGTGTAGGCTTCTGAATGGGAATCAAAGTTGTATTGACGATAGGAAGGCGTGTGTAGAATAAATGGTGTCAATGGTGATTGGTTTAGGATTAATACCGGAGTGGACAGGTATGTGTTATGTCTCCTTGGTTATTCAATTGTTGTATATGGATGGGGTTATGAAAGAATTCGAGGTGGGATGGGCAGGAAATGGTGTTAGAATGATGGAGAATGGAGCTGAGTGGAGGGGTGCCCTACCTACTGTATGCGGATGATTTGGTTCTGTGTGGCGAGTCTGAAGAGAGTTTGAGAGAGGGATTTGGTGGAGAGATTGGCAGGGTATGTAAAAGCGAGGGGTCTGGAAAGTAAACGTAGATAGAAGTAAGGTTATGGTTGTGGAGTGAGTACAGTCCTCAGTGTGAAGTTATGTTTAGATGAGCAGCAGCTGGAGCAAGTGTCTGAGTTTAAATATCTGGGTATGTGTTTGGATGAGAAGGGAACGGATGAGCAGAGTGTAGGTAGGAAAGTTGTGAATGGCAGGAAGGTGGCTGGTGCAATTAAATCGTGGTGAATGTAAGGGACTAAGTCTTGAGTGCGCTAGAATCTTTACATGAGGGTATGTTGTTACCTGTGTTATTGATAGTAGTGAGTGAGACTATGGTCTGAATAAGAAGTATAGATCTAAAGTCAATGTTTCAGAATGGACAATCTTAGGGGCATGCTAGGTGTTAGAAAAGAATTAATAAAGTGAGGAATGAACGTATTAGAGAGTGGTGTTGTGTGGTTTGGAGAAAGGGGTAAATGGAGAGAATAAATGAAAGTATTGAGATGGTTTGGTTCATGTGGAAAGGATGGAAATGAAAAGTTCGGTGGGTTAAGCGGAATGTATAGTTGGAGAAATGTGTTGGGAACCGACGGCTGGGAGACCGAAGAGAAAGTGGATCGAGTCTGTGAACGAATGTCTGAAGGAGAGAAATGTGAGTTTGGCAGAGGCGAGATAAAGGTGCATGATAGGAGAGGATGGAGGGGTTTTGTTTTTTTTTTTTTTTTTTTTTTTGGGGGCATGGTTGTGGCCCACCGGGGCCAAGGGATGAACCCCTTACATTGACGATTTACCATAGTGAGGTCCGTCGTGGTCCCATGATGCTCTTTAGGGTGGATTTTCTTCTGTGACGAGTTCCCACTAATTAATGGTACAGAGGGGCGGTAAGGCTGGCATTTCTTTTCGCGTTTTGTCAAAATGTTCTCCTACTGCCTTTTTCTTTCCGTGCTTGTACAGCACCTACCCCCATCTTGGGGGCACAAGAGGGAAGGTTGAAGAAAGAAATAAATATATATATATATATATATATATATATATATATATATATATATATATATATATAATATATATATAATTTTTTTATTTTTTATTTTTATTATGTATTAGTATATTATTTATTATCTTCCTTCTTCCTCCCCAAGACCGGGGGTAAGGTGCGTGACATGCATCGGAAAACAAAAGTAGTTAGCAAGAATATGACACAAGTTCGAAAAGAAAAGACCAGCTAGACCACCCCCTTCTATACCTATGTGAGAACTAGTCGCCAATCAGAGAATTCCACCTTAGAGCTTCACGGACCGCGACGCGACCTTTCACTATGGCATATCAAGGTTGGTTCATCCCCTGACCAGGTGGGCTACAAACCATACCCCCTCACAAAAACCCACCTTTCACTCCTATTATGAACCTTTATATTTGCCTCTATCAAACTCACACCTCTCTCCTTCAGACATTCGTTCACTGACTCAATCCACTTTTCCTTCGGTCTCCCAGCCGGTCGATTCCCAACACACTCACCACTATACATCCGCTTAACCAACCGACTGTCATTCATCCTTTCCATATGACCAAACCATCTCAACGTACTTTCATTCATTCTCTCATCTACCCCTTTCTTCACACCACATAACTCTCTAATACCTTCATTCCGAATTTTATCATTCTTTTCACCAGCCTAACACCGCCCCCTTAAGATTGTCCATCTGAACACGTTGAACTTTAGATCTATACCCCTTTTTCCAGACCATAGTCTCGCTACTATACATTAACACAGGTAACAACATACCCTCATGCAAGGCCCCCTAGCGCACTCAAGACTTAGTCCCTTTACATCCACCAACGATTTAATTGCACCAGCCACCTTTCTGCCATTCACAACTTTCCTACTACACTCTACATCATCCATTCCCTTTTCATCCAACATATATCCTAAAATTTTTAAACTTTCAGACAACTTGTCCAGCTGCTCACCACTCTAACATAACTTCACACGGCGGACCTGTCTTCACTTACAACCATAACCTTACTCTTATCTGCGTTACTTTCAAACCCTTCCTTTTACACACCCTTCCAAATCTCTCTACAATCCTCTCAAACTCTTCAAATTAGCCACACAAAATTAAGTCATCCGCATAAATAGGAAGGGCACCATCCACTCTCTTCCTTTCTCCATCATTCTAATACCTTCCCTGCCGCTCCCATCTCTAATTCTTTTGTAACCCCATCCATATACAAATTGAATGACCAAGGAGATATACACATCCTTGTCTCACCTTGCTATTACTATTAGACCAATCACATCAACTCCATTTATTCTTACACACAATTCACTATCGTCATACATACTTTTGATTCCACTCAGAAGCCTATCACTAACACCTGTCATAGGGTTTCCCTATTAATCCTTTTATACGCCTGTCGAATATATATATATGGGCCTATATATATATATATATTTATTTCTTCTCTCATTTTCTTCAATCATTTGTTTCAATGTAAAGATTTTATCCGCACATCTTCTACCACTTCTAAACGCACCTGTTCTTCACCAATCAGCCCTTCAGTCAAAACGACGCCACTTTTCGGACCAAATACCCAACATTATGTCTTTCCTTGGCAACACTCAATAATACTAATTCGCCCTATTAATTCTTATAAGTTTATCTTATCTCCTGACTTTTATTTAGGGATACTATTATTTTGCTCTACTCCAATCCTCGGAACTATACCCTCCATAAACTCTTGTTACACAATTCCAAATCCATTTAATCACCATCTCTCCTCCGTTCTTTATCTTACAACAAACTTTTCATTATTATATATATATATATATATATATACGGTATATATATATATATATATATATATATATATATATATAATATATATATATAATAATATATATATATATATATATATATATATATATATATATATATAATATATATATAACCTGTTATGTTACGACTCTGTCAGTTTTTAATTTTTTTTTTTTAATATATTTTTAGTTTATTTGATACTAACAATAAATTAAAATGGTGATTAGAGAGATACAAAATATATTATAGGACTTATGTTGATGATTCCGTCAGTTTTGTTTTTTTTTTGTTTTTTTCTTTTTTTTTGCTTTTTTTTAATATATTACTAGTATATGTCATACTCTTTGGTATTTAAATTCATTGTTAGTTTCATATACTAAGCATATCTTTATTATTTAAATTAAAAAAAAAAAAAAAAAAAAAAAAAAAAAAAAAAAAAAAAAAAACTAACAAAAAAAAAAAAATATAACATATATTATATATTTTTATACATGTCCGTCACCACTTAAATTCCTTGTTAATGTCATATACTAGCAAAAAAAAAACCTCTCAAAAATCAACCTCTGAGTCGAAAACAAAAAGGGGCCATTATAATTTATATACACTTACAAATATAAATATATATATAAATATATATATATATAATATATTACAATATATATATATATAAAATATTATAAATATATATATATATATATATATAATATATATATTTTAAATATATAATACTAATATTATATATATATATATAATATATATTATTATATATATATATTATATATATATATATAATATATATATATATATTTAAATATACTTCATAACCCATGTTCATTATGAAGAAATTGTGTTTATACCTTATTTTGCATAATATGTCACTACTCACAATTACAAACCCACAAAAATTGTACCCCACTACCAAGTACGCCGGAACTACGGTGGCCAACAGATATCCCACTATACACGTCATGTCTGTATGTGTGTGTGTGTGTGTGTGTGTGTGT
>JABUQX010024488.1:70000-72023 GCA_015478945.1 Trachelipus rathkii | reverse complement strand
GAAACTTACCTCCTAGTTATAACACTGTTGCATCGTACGCAGCTCTCTCGTAGCTTTCCATTTTTTCATAGTCATCTTCTTGAGGCCACATTATTTTGTAGATTTTTTGTCTATTAAAATCTGTCATGGAGGTGGTTGGAAGTTTTTAATATCTGAAACTGGGACAATCTTCTTTGTTTTGTCCTTGAGAAACTGTATAAATCCGTAGTATGGTTCCATTATTATAAATTAAAATAATAACTATGTATATGTAAACAATTAAATAGACCTGTTTTATATAATATAATACTATAATATATATATATATAGATATATATATATATATATATATATATATTATAAATATATATTATATATATAATATATTATTATAATAAATATATATAATATATAGATTATATGTATTATATATATCCACTTTTTCTTGATTAGGCACAAGTATTTCATTAATTGGTTCTTTCACTTGTCCATTAATTAGCTTTTCTATTAAAACTCAAGAACACCTTGTCGGGGCATTACATACATATCTGTAGCAATTTTTACAGTAATACATGGAGTTTTTATTAAATTGGGATGAATGCACAAAATGCTTCCACCTTGTGATTCGCTTAGGGTAGAAATACATTTTCTTATTGTACCAGAATATTGCATATGCAGAACATATTCTTCAAACAATAAATATATATCATTAAAACAATTTACAATTTGTGTAATTCGTCCAAGTTTGCCATCTTCAAGCAATACTACAGAATTTTTTTTATGTTAAAAGCCGGAAAGTTTAAATTTTTATAAAGGAGTATTTTCTGTGTTATTCCTAATTCCTGAATGGCAGTAATTTCCTCTTTTCTGAAATTTTCGCAAGTGAGATGTGTTTCAACTGCTTTTCCCACAGAAAATGGCTTGAGGTATTTATCAAGTGAATATCCTATACCAAAATTTGTTTCGCAAAATCTGAAAACTTCTTTGCTTGCAATAACATGTGATCTCATATTAATGAAGTTTAAAACTTTAGATTTCTTGATTATTTGCTTACTTGGTCCTTTAGTTCCAGTTAATAAAGTTTTAAATATTCGTAATTGGTTTTCATAGGGAAAGGCAGAATAAGCCCAAAGGGGGCCACACTTTACAACAGCTTCACTAAGATGCAATAATAAGTGAACGTTAAAAGTCATATGTTCTATTCCATATATAATCTCAAAATGGCACACGAATGTATGTAGGTGCTCATTTGCTTTTTTCACATCATCTGAGCTAATAGCTTTGCTTAGTAATAAAATTAACCCAGCTCTGAGGTGCAGAACATGTGTGAAATACTGAGGCTTGAGAATATCTTCCAATATGAAAATATAGTAGTACAAAAAGTTTCCCATTTCAGAAGCTTTCCATAACTTCCATTTAGAAATGGATCCCTCATTAAATTCCTCCCATTCTTCTACTCCCTTATTAATTGCTTAATTCTCCCCCCTCCGGTATAATTATGTTTCAATTTTTAATTTGCTAACCAACCAAATTCTATCAGTCTCTCATCTCTCAATTATCATAAATTTTCCCTTAGTCTATAACTTTGCTACTATTATACTAGGTATGTTTACTATGTGATTTTGCTTATTAACCATACATCTGTTATTATTGACTTTTATTATTATTATTATGATTATTATTATTATTATTATTATTTTTATATTTGTTATTATTATTATTATTGGTTTTATTCTGCTTATTTTTTATCATATTATTATTATTGATTCCTTATTTATTTGTTGTTGACCCCCCCCCCCTAAATCCCATTATTTATTCCTAATGGCATAACTAAATTTAAATTTTCAACCCTAACTTTAACCGTTTTCAAGCATACTTTGTTAATATTTTTACTTAAAATTTGTTACCCTGCTAGTCACTCTACTTTATCTTTATTTTTATTTTTATTTTTATTTAGCCTTTTCATTGTTATTTCTATTTTTATGCTTATTTTTATTTTAAATCTCTATTCAATATTATATGCATGTGGTCGATTTCAGTATCC
>JABUQX010024488.1:50000-62500 GCA_015478945.1 Trachelipus rathkii | reverse complement strand
TTAAGTCCTGGTCTAAATCATTTATATATGAGGAACATTAGTGGCCCCAGCACTGAACCCTGCGTGGGACACCACTCTTCCCTATTTCCCATGATTATTTATTCCCATTTAGCAGTTCCACAGTCTTCTATATTTCCACAACACACTTTAATCCAACTATGTACCACTCCACCTATACCATATTGTAGTAACTTTTGCATCAGCCTTACATGGGGAACCTTATCAAAAGCTTTACTAAGTCTAAATATTACAATATCAACTGATCTCCTCGGTCAATGCAGTCAGAATGTATTCCATAAATTCTAAAAGGTTTGTCTGACATGACCTACCCTTTTCTGAAACCGTGTGGGAGTTTCATACAATACCTTGTTTTCTTCTAAATATTTCTCTATATGACATTTTAGTAACTTTTTTTCCAAAACTTTTACAACCAGATATATTAAGCTATCTGGCCTAAAATTTGCCAAATCTTTCTCACTACCTTTCTTATAAAAGGCACAACATATACTGTTTTCCAGTTCTCTTATACCTCACCAAATGTTATAGATCACTTAAAAATCAAATACAGGGCCTTTGCAATTCTGCTACTACCTTCTTTCAGAATTCTACCATATAT
Source organism: Trachelipus rathkii (assembly GCA_015478945.1). Lineage (NCBI taxonomy): Eukaryota > Metazoa > Arthropoda > Malacostraca > Isopoda > Trachelipodidae > Trachelipus > Trachelipus rathkii. The sequence continues at coordinate 61,884 of JABUQX010024488.1, read as the reverse complement.
TCCCATCAGGCCCTGCAGCTTTACCTGGATCAATATGGTCTAATAAAGTTTTATATCTTTTACATCAAATTCAAATTCTAAGTCTATTTGTTACATGCATGCAAGAACTATTAGGTCTCAAAACTATTATTCAATCTTTCCTCAATAAACATTGATGCAAAATAAGCATGAAAATGTTAACCAACTCCTTATCTGAACTCACTAAATTTTTCATCAATTTTAATTGGACCAATTGTTCTATTCTTACTTTTAAATTTATAAAAGCTAAAAAAAACTTCTTCAGGGGTCCTTATTACTATTCCTTGCTAAAATTAATTTCTGCCTCTCTCTATTGCCTTTCTCTATTGGACTGGTTAATGTTCGTTTCTATTTTTCTATAATTTCTAATCATCTTCCCTTATTACTACCTTGAATATTTATTTAAAACATCTATCTTTTCATTAATTTATCTCTTATCTCTTATTCCACCAAACAGGTTTTCTCTTCGCCACCCTAATGGGTATATCTTTAAAAAGCTACTGACTGAATATTCATTAAAATTTTCTCAAAATGTTCCCACATGATAAACAGTTTTGGTCTTTAAACTCTTTATCCAGTCAGTTATACTAAGCATGTCTCGAAATTTGATAAAATTGCCATTTCGGAAATCTAAGATCTTTTCCTGTATTAACTTGGCAATTTGGGCCAGATATCACATTTATATTAAATCTAATTATATTGATGGTCACTGAGTCCTAAATTCTCCTCAACTCTAACCTCGCCCACCATACTTCATCGTTAGTTATATTAAGTCTAATAGGCCATCGTGTACTTGTGGGTTTCAGGACCATCTGCGCCTCAAAAAGTTATCTAGTATACAATTAATAAATACTGAACTATTATGGTCCGTATTAGACAAGAAATCCCATTGAATGCCAGGAAAATTAAAATCACCCATTATGACTATACCTTTTTCTTTACTGTGGCATGCTGTTTCATTTCTTTTACAATTTCTGAGTCTAATTCTTGACTCTGGCCCAGGAGGTTCTATAAAATGCCCCTATTCTATATGATTTATTGAACATAAGGATATCTACCCAAACTGATTCAATATCAATTATTTTTAAAGTTAGTCATTAATACAGATTGAATACTGCTTTTAATATAAAGCGCCACACCCACACCCTTCTTCCTCTACGCTGGTATTAAATAAAGTGAATATCCGTCTATTTCATATTCCTGAAAGGAGTCTCCATATAATTCTTCATTAACCCATGCCTCAGTTATGCAAATAATGTCTAGATTCTCATTTATGGTATAACTAATCAGCTCATCTTTTTATTTCTAAGGCTATGAGCATTTGTGTAAAAGCATTTGATATTCGAAATGCTGCTATTTTTATTGCTATCATCTTTATTTGAGTCTGTAACAACACTAGTTTTATTTATATCGCCACTATTACCGTTACCATTGCTATTATTCGTATCCAGATTTAGCCCATCACCCCCAACTTTACCTAGTTTTTTTGCTAAACAAGTCTCCAAACTGGTGCTGAAAAGCCCAACACCTTTACGACTCAAGTGAACTCAATCTGCTGCAAAAAGATCTTTATCCAGAAATTCTCTCCACAAATCCATAAACCTAATATTTTCTGAAAAACATAATTTCCTAACCTTTCATTTACACCTAAAGCCCTACTCCCCCATTCCTGACCTGCACCTAACCTAGGTAAAATCCCAGAAATCATGCACCTTCTTCCACTAGCTTTCATCTTCTGAATCAATCTCCTATAATCTGCTATTAATTCTTCTGACCTTCTATGTCCTATATCATTTGTACCCACATGCACAATCACCTCTGAATCAACATTTGTAGAATCAATCTCTCTATCATCCTATCAACGATATCACTCACTCTGGCACCTGGATAACATACACTCTCATTCGTTTCTTATTATTCTTACTTTGAAAAGTCCTATCTAGGTATCGTGTCATAGAGTCTCCAATTAGCAATGTATCAGTCTTCCCTTTAGAAAACTCAACATTACCATTAGCACTCACTGATCCCTCCCCATCTGGAAGACAGTCGAACCTGTTTCTGCAGGTCACAGGCTGATTGACTTTCGAGATCCTCATCTTTAAACTATTATTTCTAATTCCTGTAACTCTATATTTATCTGCAGACCTATTTTCAACTACTTTATCCTTTTCCCCCTCATCTTCCTGCCTAGGTGAATCACTATTCCTGCTTTCCCCCTCATCTTCCTGTTTCCCCCTCGCCTCGGCATCCCTACTAACTTTTTCCTAACACTTCCCTCCTTTCTCAACTCAAATAACTTCTTCTTTCAATTCATTCATATTTTCACTCAGTCTTGCAATCTCCTTCCTTAACAACACATTCTCTGCATTCAAAACACAAGTAGGGCAGCTATTCACATATTCACCTCTTACAGTCCCACAGTTATCACACGAGCATACAATACCTATTATTTATTATTAGCTTACTAACCTGTGCCCCTATTTTTTACCAACTACAGTTTAACTATCACCAAAGCCTAAAAAGAAATAAACTAATATCTTTAGAACAAGTTAAAATTTTTAAAAGCTTATATCTAGCTTAGCCTAGGCCAGGGATATTTAAAAATTATAAGGTAGGCCTAACTTAGGCTATTATAGACATAGTGTACGTAAATAATATCAAAGAAAAAAAAATTAATATAACCAATTGTTAAAGGACTGTAGTTAAATACAGAAAAACTATTTAATAAATAATTCAAATATACCTGCAAACACACAGTATACAGGAAATCTCTTAACTACTCTAGCCTAGGGTTAACCTATCAAACACTGAGTCCAATACTATCAAATTTAAATTATCACAAAATTAATATAACAATTGTTATATTAGTGTAGTTAGACACAACACTAATTTGTTTACTAAATTCACTTTCAAATACACAAATTATATTAGTAAAATTGGAGAGCAAAAATTAACACACCCTCTCTCAATGGCACCTCAATAAACACATTTATATTTGGCATGTTTGGTTAGTGGGTTGACTGGGACAGTCTCGATAGGCCCATGTGGCTTCTTACTGTCTCTATATTTCTAATGTTCTTCTCAATGTTCTTATACGCTCGATAAGAAATGCTTGCCCAGTTTTAGCACGAATTTCGTGCATAAACGTACGCGATTTCTCATAAAAGTAACTTTTGTTTACAAACAATTGGAACCGGCTGTTGTGGTGGAGCACGTGGTTTTGGAATAAGCAGAAATAAAAAAAATAACAAATGGTTATAACACTGATAAACTATTGTGATAGAGTTTATCGATTTGGAAGAAATTAGATTTAAAGCTAATTTTATTTTATCGAATGAAATTCATCAATTCAAACGGGCATACCTCGCCGCCATCTTGTTTGTCTATATTTTTTCAAAATAACGTGCTAAATTCGGCATGCACGGGAAATAGCAACCTTACAGAATTAAGGAAATTCCTTACGTTTGGGTGAGCATTTTTCACGATTTTGCGCTGCTTGACAAAAACGAACGCAAATTCGAGCATTTCTTACGTTTCGGAAGCACAAATGCAAAAACGAAAACTGCTTTACAGAATTAAGGCGGCTCCACACATGCGGAGTTTGTCAAACCCTTGAATCTTTGCGTTTTGCATTTGTTTTTTGTTTTTTTTAAAGGCCTATGTACGTATACACACACTCGTATATTTGACAAATTCGGTTTTCGAAAAGTTTGGGGTGGGAATGACCAATATTTGTCATCAAATTTGCATATTTTTCAGCAATTGTAGTTATGGCTTCACTATAGAGAGTGACCAGTGACCAGTGAGTGAGGTTGTGTTAATTTTTGCTCTCCAATTTTATTAATATAATTTGTGTATTTGAAAGTGAATTTAGTAAACAAATTAGTGTTGTGTTTCTAATTACACTACTGCTGTGTATATAACTACAGTCATTAAAAATTGTTATATTAATTTTGTGATAATTTAAATTTGATAGCCTAACCCTAGGCTAACATAGGTAAGAGTTTTACTGTTTTCTGTGTCTGGGTTTATTTGGATTCTTAAATAGACTTTCTGTATTTAAATACAGTCTTTATTAATTGTTACTTTAATTCAGTGATAATTTAAATTAAATTAGGTTTTCCAGTCACAGACTACAGTTAAGCCTACCTTATAACTTTTATATATCCCTGGCCTAGGCTAAACTAAATTTAGGCTTGTTTAAATTTTTTTTAACCTATTTTAAAGAGAGTAGTTTATTTTTTTTTAGGCTTTAGTGATATGTTAAACTGTAGTTGGTAAAATAATAGGTACAGGTTAGTAAGCTAATAATAAATAAAGTATGTATGCTCTGTGCGATATCTGTGGGACTGTAAGAGGTGAATATGTGAATAGATGCCCTGCGTTGTTTGTTTGACATGCAGAGAATGTGTTGTTAAGGAAGGAGATTGCAAGACTGAGTGAAAATGTGAATGGATTGAAAGAAGAAGTATTTGAGTTGAGAAAGGAGGTAAGTGTTGTGAAAAACTTAGTAGGGATGTCGAGGCAAGGAGGGAGCGGGATATAGGGGTAAACAGGAATAGTGATTCACCTAGGCAGGAAGATGAGAGCGGAAAAGGATAAAAGTAGGTATAATAGGTCTGCAGATGAATATAGAGTTGTAGAAACTAGAAATAATGATTTAAAGATGAGGATCTCGAAAGTCAGTCAGCCTTTGACCTGCAGTAACAGGTTCGGACTGTCTTCAGATGGGAGGGGATCAGAGAGTGCCAATGGTAATGTGGAGTTTTCTGAAGGGAAGACTGATAAATAAAATTGCTTAATTGGAGGACTATATATACGATACCTAGATAGGATTTTTCAATAAGGAATAAAAGAAACAATTGAGAGTATGTTATCCAGGTTCCAGAGTGAGTGATATGTGGATAGATAGATAGAGAGATTGCATTCTAATGTTGATTAGCAGGTGATTGTCATGTGGGTACAAATATACTAGGGGCCATAGAAGGTCAGAAGAATTAATAGCAGATTATAGGAGATTGATTCAGAAGATGAAAGCTAGTGGAAGAAGGTGCATGATTTCTGGGATTTTACCTAGGTTAGGTGCAGGTCAGGAATGGGGAGTAGGGCTTTAGGTGTAAATGAAAGGGTTATGTGGAAATTATGTTTTTCAGAAAATATTAAGTTTTTGGATTTGTGGAGAGAATTTCTGGATAAAGATCTTTTTGCAGCAGATGGAGTTCACTTGAGTCGTAAAGGTGTTGAGCTTTTCAGTACCAGTTTGGAGACTTGTTTAGCAAAAAACTAGGTAAAGTTGGGGGTGGTGGGCTAAATCTGGATACGAATAATAGCAATGGTAACTGTAATAGTGGGGAGATAAATAAAGCTAGTGTTGTTACAGGTTTAAATAATGATGATAGCAATAAAAATAACAGCATTTCGAGTATCAAATGTTTTTACACAAATGCCTCATAGCCTTAGAAATAAAAAGATGAGCTGATTAGTTTATACCATAAATGAGAATCTAGACATTATTTGCATAACTGATGGATGTGTTTAAGAAGGATTATAAGGCAGATCCTTTCAGGAATATGAAATTAGAAGGGATATTCCTTTATTTTATACCAGCGTTAGAGGAAAGTAAAGGGTCCGGATGGTGTTGGCCGCTTTATGTTAAAAGCAATATTCAATCTGTATTAATGACTGACTTTAAAATTAATCATGATATTGAATTGGTGTGGGTAGATATCCTTATATACAATAAATCATATAGAATAGGGGCATTTTATAGACCTCCTGGCCAGAGTCCAGAATTAGATGCTGAAATTGTGGAAAGAAATTGAGACAGCATGCCACAGTAAGAAAAAGGTATAGTCATAATGGGGGATTTTAATTTTCCTGGCATTCATTGGGATTCCTTGTCTAATATGGACCGTAGTAGTTCTGCATTCATAAATTATATACTAGATTAATTTTTTGACCCAGATGGTCCAAGAACCCTCCAGATACAATGCACTATTTAGACTTAATATTAACTTACATGAATAAAGTATGTGATGAAGTTAGAGTGAGGAGAATTTAGGACTTAGTGACATTAATATATTAGATTTTTAATATGAATGTGATATTCTTGGGCCAAATTGCAAAGTTAATAAGGAAAAGGCCATAGATTTCCGAAATGGCGGATTTTTACCAAATTCGAGACATGATTAGTCATGTGTGTGTGGAGAACAAGTGAAGGAAGAAAAATGTTTCATCATATCGGGAAACATTTTAAACAATTGAGGTGAAGATTCAGAGAGTAAGTGTTGAAGATTAACCCATTAAGGGTGCGAAAGAGAAAAACCTGTTTGGTGGAATAGGAATAGAGAGAAAATTAATGAAAGGCAGATTTTTTAAAATATTCAAGGGTAGTATAGGTGAAGATGATTTAAAAAATTATAGGAAAAATAGAAATAAACTTAACCAGTTAATAAGAAAGACAAAGAGAGAGACAGAAATAAATTTAACAAGGAAAAGTAATAAGAACCTGAAGAAGTTTTATAGCTTTTATAAATTTAAAAGTAAGAATAGGACAATTGGTCCAATTAAAATTGGTGAAAATTTAGTGAGTTCAGATAAGGGGTTGGACAACATTTTCAATGCTTATTTTGCTTCAGTGTTTACAGAGGAAAGATTAGATAATAGTTCAGAGACTAATAGTTCTTGTATGCAGTAACAAATAGACTTACAGATTTGAATTTGATGTAAAAGATTTTAAACGTTTATTAGATCATTTTGATCCAAGTAAAGCTGCAGGGCCCTGATGGTAATATATGGTTAGAATTCTGAAAGAGGGATAGTTTAAGCATTGCAAAACCACGGAATTTTGATTTTTAAGCAATCTATAACATTTGGTGGGGTACCAGTGTGACGGGAAAACAGCATATGTTGTGCCTATTTATAAGAAAGGTAGTAAGGGAGATCTTGGAAATTATAGGCAGTTAGCTTAACATCTCTGGTTGTAAAGGTTCTGGAAAAAGTTATTGAAAGGTCATATAGAGAAATATTTGGAAGATAACAAGGTATTGTATGACTCCCAGCATGGTTTTAGAAAGGGTAGGTTATGTCAGACAAACCTTTTAGAATTATGGAATACATTACTGACTGCATTGACCGAGGAGATCCAGTTGATATTATATATTTAGACTTTAGCAAAGCTTTGATAAAGGTTTCCCACATAAGGCTGATGAATAAAATTCTTTTTCTGAGAATTTAACGCGTATTACATGGTTGGATTAAAAGAGTGGTTGTGAATAGAAAACAGTGTGTACAACTGAATGGCAATAAATCATCATATGGGAAATAGTGAAGAGGGGTGTCCCACAGGGTTCAGTGCTGATGGGGGCCACTATTGTTCCTCATAGTATATAAATGATTTAGACCAGGGACTTAAATGCAAGGTTTCTAAGTTTGCAGATGATACCAAAGTGGCTACCTCAGTTAGGAATAGTGATGGATGCATAAAGATTCAAAATGATCTTGATAAACTTCTTGGGTGGGCAGATAAGTGGCAAATGAATTTTAATAGTAAAAAGTGTAAGGTTCTTCACCTAGGTTACTCCAATAAAAGTTTTAACTACGATATGAATGGAGATTGGCTTGAGTCTGTGGACCAAGAAAAAGATTTAGGGTTGTGCATTTATAAGCAGTAAATTTTGAAAGTAGCTTAATCAATGTTTGAAGCAAGAAAAAAGCTAAAAAGATTCTGGGCATAATAAATAGCACTGTTGTTCACAAGAGCAAGGAAGTTTTAAGTAAACTGTATAATGACTATGTTAGGCCAGTATTAGAAGCATTGTGCACAAGTGTGGGCCCCTTATTTAAAAGAAAGACTTAGATATGCTAGAGAGAGTGGCAACGTAGAGCAACAAGGATGATTTCTGGGTTGAGGGTAAGAGCTATGAGGAAAGAGGCTGAAGGAGTTATGAATGTTTTCTGTAGAAAGGCGATTTCTCAGAGGGACATGATACAAGTCTACAAAATTATTTACATCTATTGATAAATAGAGACCAATAAATTTTTCACAGTAGAACATGGACAGGTGACCAGGGGCATAAAGAAAATTAAGAAGAAAGCATGCCATCGTGATATAAGAAAGCCACTGCATTCAGTAATAGGGTTGTAAATTTTTGAATAGTCTGCCAGAAGGAGGTTGTTGAGTGTGACTCGATTGCAACATTTTAGAAAAAAACGGTTAGATTCGTTTATGGATGGGTTTGGGTATCATATAATATATTGACGAAGCCAAATGGCGGGTTTTTAGTTATAGCAGTTATTGTTAGATGGCATGTGTGACCATAACTTAGTTATTAATGCATGTGGATGGTTTTTTGGGTATCATATTTATATATCATTTTAGTTTTGGACTAGCCAAATTGGGTGGATTTGTAGTTACAAAAATTTGACAAGCCCTAGGGTGCTTTGGGATTGCATGAGCATGTTTGGGTAGTGGGTGACTGGGGCAGTCTCGATAGGCCCATGTGGCTTTTTACTGTCCTCTATTTTCTAATCTTCTAATGGTTCCTAAGGTTTCACAATAAAAATAATATAGCTTGGTATGTTTAAAAAAAGAAAAAAGGAAAAAAAATAAGCCATTTTCAATTTAAAGGCTTCGCATAGTATTGAGCCCTATTTGCAAAATTGGAAGAATTAAAATTCGTATTTATAATTTATTACATATTTTTTTTTAAAAAAAAATGTTAATACTTGGAATATTTATACAAGCACTACACATTTTTTATTTATCAAGAATTTTTGTAACCTTAAATATACTTTGGTAACGGTTGGCAATTTGCCCATTAAAAGTTTACCCATGTCATAATAATGCTGTTTAAAAATTGCGGGAAGGCTTTATAAATAGAAAACGAAAATTTCGTAGGGTCTGGATCTGCTGGTTTTGCTTGTGCCAATCGGCGACCCTAGTGAGAGTTTAACCTTTGTAGTATTTACTTATTTATTTTTTATTATTATTTTTTCATTTCAATTGTCGGGTGGTATAGGACATGTAAGAATTATAAGACAGTAAGAAGCACATGGCCTATCGAGAACTGTTCCCATCAAACCCACGTAACCAAACATGCTCAGCAAAATCACAAAGCACCCTAGGGATTGTCAAATTACTGTAACTAAAAATCTACCAATTTTGCTTAGTCAAAATAATGATATATATATATATTATATATATATATATATAATTATACTGTATATATATATATATATATATATATATATATATATATATATATACTATGTTTGACAAAAAAGTGTCTTATCACTTATCACCATTCCCTGCATCCTTAGAAGAGCCTTAAGCCATTGATGGTAATGGGCCCCTCCATATATATATATATATATATATATATATATATATATATATATATATACCTATAATATTTTGAGAATGTATATATATATATATATATATATATATATATATATATATATAATACTGTAGACAGCGACCCACACATTTTGAGACCGAAATATTTCTAAGTTCGGAAAAGTTAAGTTAAGTTAAATTTTTTAAGAAAATTCTTTAGTGGCAAGCTTCTGGAATTATGCCAGAAGCTTGCCACTATACAATTTTCTTAAAAAACCTAACTTACCTTAACTTTTCTGAACTTAGAATTTTTTTTAAACTTAGAAAATTTTCGGTCTCAAAATGTGTGGGTCGCTGTCTACAGAATTACCAATATATATATTATAATATATATATATACTATATTAATAATATATAATATATATATAATATATATATATATATATATATATATATATGAACTTGTCCTTTAAAAGGAAGTTAACAGATATATATAGAACAAACGATATAATCGATTATTTCAAGACAATAGTGGGTTAACGTTGCCAATAACAGTTTTTTTTAACTAAAGGAATACCCCAAGATTAAATCGCAAAGATGGAAAGAGTCAGGGTCTCTCGGCCTCAGCGGAGGATGCCGGCCCCTCTGTCCCTCCGTCGGCTCGAGCCCCTTAAAAAATAATTAAAAAAAATTAATATATAAAAATTAACATGATAAAAAAAACAACTTGTGGTAACTCTAGCGCTCCTTCTATTGTAGTTTTAGCTAACACGTGACACTACAGGGATGCACGAGTAGCGTTGGGCGATTTTCGATATCATGTCTTTTTATGTAACTTCCTTTTAAAGGAGTAGTGCCTATATATATATATATATATATATATATATATATATATATAATATATATAAATATATATATATATATATATATATATATATATATATATATATATATATATATATATATATATAACCGTATGCACTGATGAAATGGATTTAGGTTTTTAAATTGAAAATATTTTTCTCTCATTACAAATTAGCATTTGACAAGTAGCTCCTGCGTAAGATATTTAAAATTATGTAACTAATTCTTTACGCCTTGTTAGTTTCACCTAAAAGTACGAAAAATGCTTTAAAAATTGTTAAAAAAATATTAAAAATTTATGAGGGAAAGAAAGGGTAACCAGTAGTTAACACTAAAACATTCAAAAAAACGTTAACACAGAATCACCTTATCAGATCAGATTTTATTCATTACTGTGAAAAACAATCGTTTTGTCTGCACTTTTTCAGCAAGACGTAAGTACGATAAGAATCTAGTTGCCAATATTTCAAATAAATAAATAAATAAATAAATAATCCGGCCCTGACTACGCTCACACAATGAATATATTTTTTAATTCAGGAGACAAAACATGCTAATTTTGTGTTGTCCTCTTTATTTTAACGTTTGTCCTATCATTTGTGAGTTGGCTACTTTTGTGGCGCAAAAAAAAAATCGATCGCTAAAATCGGTCGCTAACTTCACGCGTATGACAAAACATACTTATAAAGTAAAAAAAAAAAAATAATAATAATTAATTAATCATTTATTGAAAAAAATGAGGCAGAATCATTGGTACGTTTGGCTGCTTTGGCAAGATAAATCAGAAAAAAATCTTACGATCACTGGCAGCAAGCTGTGTGTGTGTGTGTGTGTGAGAGTGTGTGTGTGTGTGAGTGTGTATGCGCGAGGGAAAAGAGAGTATTTTTAGGGTTTTTTAATTTTTAATTTATTTATATATATATATATATATATATATATATATATAATATATATATATATATATATATAATATATATAATATTATATATATATAATATATATAATATATATATATTGCCCATTGGACGTTTATTAACTTATATTATATTATATATATATAATATATATATTATATATATATATATATATATATATATATTTATATATATATATATATATATATATAAAATATATATATATAATATATATATATATATATTTTATATATATATATATATATATATAATATAATATTATATATATATATATTGCCCGTTGGGTTTATTAACTTTATTTTAGATATTTTTCTTTTATTTTATCATTTCGTTTTGTATCTAAATTTTTGGGCCCCCTATACCTCGGGGCCCTAAGCTATAGCTTTTTTAGCTTATAGGTAAATCCGGCCCTGCATAACACCATGTCCTGCATGGCTGCAAGGTGGTGTTAGGAGAATTTGTATAATCTATCACCACCATTCACGAAAAGATCAATAGGTAGGAGGGGGTTTTCAGCCCCTCGCCACCAGAGGAAGAGAAATTTTGAACATTTTCTTCGTATGATTCGACCGTTTCAAACAAAGCAGCTTCACCTGCCACAAATTAATATTTTAAATTTTTTCTTTTTAATTATACTTTATATTTAATTTTCCAAAACTGCCAAAAGAAATAAAGTTGAAAATTTTGTAGCTCCTCCATCCCAGATTTTAAATTAAATTAATTTAAA
>JABUQX010024488.1:20000-35000 GCA_015478945.1 Trachelipus rathkii | reverse complement strand
ATATATATATATATACCGTATATATATATATATATATATATATATATATATATATATAATATATATTTATATAATATAGTAATATAATATATATATATATATATATATAATATATATATATATATATTATATATATACGGTATATATATATATTATATATATATATATATATATTATATATATATATTTATATATATATTTTATTTTTTTATATTTATAATATATATATATATATAATATTATATATATATATATATATAGTATATTATATAATATATAATATATAATATATAATATATTGCAGTATTCGTGATCTAAAAGATCCAATACAAATTTTGCCTCACGATGGCGAGTAAAAGGTTGAAAAATGATTCTGAAATCGCTAGACTTATTGATCAAATTGATATAAACGATGATTTCCTGGATGATTTTGATACAGAGGAATCAGAGTGTGATAGCAATGTATCAAGCATCCAGTCTGATGAGGAAAACTTGTTAGAATTAGATGTAGATGATAATGAAGACTTAACTGAAAGCCACACTACAAACCTAAATTTATGGCATGATACTCCTAGTGCAACCCGAGACCAGTTTCACTTTGCTGGAAATGCCGGTGTAAGTGAAAAACTTCAGGGTATTACCAGCCCAACTAATATATTTAAAGCTTTTATAAATGAAGATATTGTAAATTATATTGTTGATGAAACAAATATGTACGCTGAAACTTACATTGAGGAGAAAAGACGAGCTGGAAAGATGAGGAGAAAAAGTCGCGACCTTCTATGGCATGAGACCAATAAAGGTGAAATTACTTCCTTGATTGGACTTATCATGCTACAAGGAGTTATACGTAAGCCAGAAATAATGATGTATCATTCCACAAATCAACTCGTGTTAACGCCTATCTTTGGTAAAATAATGTCGAGAGATAGATTTCTAATTCTGCTGAAGTATTTGCATTTTTCTCATGAACAATCAGGTAATGACCCTCTTTATAAGCTAAGGAATATTATAAACATGCTAATCCCTTTATTTCAAGATAACTACACTCCTGAACAAAATATTAGTATTGATGAATCCCTGCTTTTATGGAAAGGAAGACTTAAGTGGAAAAGATACATTCCTCTCAAAAGAGCGAGATTTGGAATTGAAACGTTTGTTCTTGCGGAGGCAAAATCAGGCTATGTTTGGAATTTGGCTGTGTATACAGGAAAACAGACTGGATATCCTATTGATATTCCTAGTGTGGATGAAGATGAATTGACTAAGCCAACAAAAGTAATTCTTCACCTTGCAAAGCCTTTATTTGATAAAGGCTACTGTATTGGCATGGATAATTATTATGCCTCACCAGAGTTATATCATATTCTGGTTTCTCGTAGAACTGATGCCGTTGGAACTGTCCGACCAAACAGAAGAAATCTATCTTCAAAACTGAATTCTGCTAAGCTTAAAAAAGGTGAATCTGCATCTCAATACTGTGGAAAACTCATGCAGCTGAAGTGGAGAGACAAAAAAATCGTCAATATGCTGAGTACAATTTATGATGACTCAATGGAAAAAGTTACAGTTGCGGGTAAAGAAATGAACAAACCTGCTGTTTGTATACGCTATAAGAGACATCACATGGCAGGAGTTGACTTAATGGATCAGATATTATCTGCAGTAAACATTGCCAGAAAAGGAGTTAAAAAATATTATAAGAAGATTTTTTTCCGACTAATAGAAATTTGTCTTCAAAATGCCCACTGCATCTATAAAAAGAACGGCGGTAGGAAAACTCTTTTAGACTTCAAGTTGCAACTAATTGAGGAAATTTTCCATGACCATGCTAAAGATGTTTATTGGAAAAAACCAAGCTCATTGCCCACACTTGGACCATGTCCAACTCGTCTGACTGGAAGGCATTTCCCAGAATTCATAACAAAAGGGAGTAATAACACTGCAAAACAGCAAAGACGATGCAATTACTGTGCACTACAGAAAAAAAAGAAAAGGAGTATATATCAATGTAACATTTGCCAAATACCACTTTGCATAGTACCATGCTTCGAGTTTTATCATACTAAAGAAAATCTTCGAGTTATATCATACTAAAGAAAATCTTCAGTAGATAAACTAAGCATGCATTCAGATCGCAAGCCCTGAACATATATGCGTAAATAAACAAAAATGTCATATAAAGTTCAAAATATTATTCTTTTTTTTCTGGATAAATAATTTTTAAATATTTTGTAAAAATAAAAATGTTTAGGCATATATGAATGTGAGCGACTCTCAACATTATGTCAAGGTTTTCGTTGGCAATATATATATATATATATACTATATATATATATATAAATATATATATAATTATTAATCTATTGTATAATATATATTATATATATAATAATATATTTAATTATATATATAATATATATATATATATAATATATATATTATATATATATATATATATATATATATATATGGTCAGCATCCCCAAAAGGCCAGGCCCATGTACTAAAAAACTATAACAGCTACTAAACGAAAATAAATATCATTTTAATTAATCAAGAGCATTTTACCGCAGAAATTAAAAAAAATATTAAAAAATAAAACGTTTTTTAAAAAAAATTAAAAATTGTTTTAAAATTGATGAAAAATTTACAGTTTTTTGATAAATCGAAGATGCGGCTTACTCGACTGAGGACGCAAAGGTTCCAAATGTTGAATTTTTTCTTTTTTCAAACTAAAGAATATCCCACGGGTAAAACAAGAACGATATGAGAGAGTCGGGGTTTTTCTCGACTACGGGGACGACGGGGGGGACTTCGTCCCCCTCTGTCCCTCCGTCGCTCGAACCCCCAAAAGGATTAAAAAGAAAAAATAATATTTTTCTCCAATTATATTATAAGCGACACTTGGCAACTTTTCTCTCGAGACTGAGCTTTCAAGGTCTTTCAAGTCAATCGAGCCTGCATCTTTACTAATATTAATATGGAGTTATTAATAAATATTAGAATAAATTACATTTTTTTTTTTAATTTCTGCGGTAAAAAATGTCTCCTGAATTAATAAAAATGATATTTATTTTCGTGTATATGTTATAGTTTTCTAGTTACATGCCTGGCCCTTTTCGGGATGCTGGCCATATATATATAATTATATATATATATATATATATATATTATATATATCATATATATATATATATATATATATATATATATATATATATATATTATATATATATATATATATATATATATATAATATATATTTATTTATAATATATATATAATATAATATATATATATAATATTGCGGTAGCAACTATATATATATCACTAAAATAATTTTGAAATTGCGGTGGAAACTATAATTATTCACTAGCGAAATTCGTAATATTGCTGCGACGCTATATATAGGGTTACGTCAATTTTGCGGTAGTGACGATATGTAGGACTTGTCGACTTCAGTTTTTAGGCTGCCGCAGGGAATGGGTTAATATACATAAGAATGTACCATTATATCTACTGTAAATGACAAAATTAACTAAACTTGAAAAATTTATCTATATATAAGATATATTATATATATATTATATATATATATATATATATATATATATATATATATATATATATATATATATATATATATATATACCGTAGTCGGTACATAGTATAAAATTTATAAAGGATATATGTAAGTGCTACAAAGATTTCTGGTACACAGATATAAGAACTCTTGTACAAAGCAAGTCCTGTATGCGAAATAACTGTTTCATTCCTTTTTTGTATTATCAAGGTCACCGAGGTGATTCTGTCACCAACGGCGTGCCATGGGGAGAGAGCCAGTTATGAAAAAGAGATCGGAGAGCCAACATCTTGACACTCTCTCGGTCCAAAAATTGATACTTTAATGGTAATCATATTTAAGGTATTTAAAAAGCAATTTATTTTTGAACAGTGAAATATCTTAATGTGTGTTCATGTAAAATAGTCATTAGACATAATTAATAAGGAAATAATTAAAGAAGCGTTTCGCTATTCCAAAACTATTTTATTATTTGCTATATCAAAGAGGATCTCTTATATAGAGAAAAAAAAAAAATATAGAGACAAGATTTAGTATATATATATATATATATATATATATATATTATATATATATATATATATATATAGTATATATATATATATATATATATGTATATCTAATAATATAATATATATATATATATATTATATATAATATATATATATTCATAGGTATGATTATAACATAAAAAAACCTTTAAATGCAAAAATAATAAAATTGTGCAGTATATACCGGTTTATATATATTATATATAAACCGGTATATACTGCATAATTTTATTTTGTAGAATTTAAAGGTTTTTTTTATGTTATAATCATACCTATGAAAAAAAAAATTTATAATAATAATATAATAAAATAAATATAATTTATTTAACTTAATAAATTTGAAAATAAAATTAATAATATTAACTTATAAATTAAAAAAATATATTTTATTTAAATATAATATGTCAAAAAATTATAAATATATATATATATATATATATATATATATATATATATATATATATATATATATATATATATATATATATATATATATATTATATATATATATATTTATATATATTATAGTATATATATAAATTATATATATATGAACAAAGAATGATCTCTATAATGATTAATTGGCCCTAATTAAGAGATCACCTTGATATAGCAAATAATAAAATAGTTTTGGAATAGCGAAACGCTTCTTTAATTATTTCTTTATTAATTATGTCTAATGACTATTTTACATGAACACACATTAAGATATTTCACTGTTCAAAAATAAATTGCTTTTTAAATACCTTAAATATGATTACCATTAAAGTATCAATTTTTGGACCGAGAGAGTGTCAAGATGTTGGCTCTCCGATCTCTTTTTCATAACTGGCTCTCTCCCCATGGCACGCCGTTGGTGACAGAATCACCTCGGTGACCTTGATAATACAAAAAAAGGAATGAAACAGTTATTTCGCATACAGGACTTTGCTTTGTACACAGATTTCTTATATCTGTGTCCACAAATCTTTGTAGGCACTTACATATATCCTTTATAAATTTATACTATGTACCGACTACGGTACATATATATATATATATATATATATATATAAATTAATATATATATATATATATATATATATATATATTATATATATATATATATATATATAATATATATATATATATATATTTAATATATAATATATAAATTTTCAAGTTATTTAGTTAATTTTGTCATTTACAGTAGATATAATGTTACATTCTTATGTATATTAACCTTAAAATTAAATTTTTTTAACATTGTTTTCATTTCTCCTTGATGCAACACTATTTCATTTGTCTATGTATTGTCTTGAACTATAATAACTGTAATAATAGGTATCATAACACAACTTAAAAAAAAAATTTTTTGGCATTTTTGAAGGGCTGTATTTCTTAAACCAAGCAAATACCAAAGTCAATATTGCAGGTGAAGGAAACTATGGTAGTAGTATAATGTGTGAAATTTTCAGATTTTTAGCACTTACCCCATCAGAGATATTAGGGTTCAAAGTTACCGATTTTCCGAAAAAATGATTTTTGAAATATTACAATTTTTTTTAAATATTTCACCAAACTCAAAAATAAGAATGTTAAGGTTAAACCAATACTTCAAGTATGTTATCATCAACCAAATTTCATAATGCGTAAATTATTTCCCTTTTTAATAATACACCCACGAATATGGAAAAATTTCTTCGATTTTTATCACAATTTTTCGGATTCATTTTCATTGGGTGAAATATTATTTTGCCACAAAAAACATACAAGGCCAAATGTACCTTAAAGTATCCTTAACAAATCACTCTCTATGAACTTTGGTATAAGAATTACCAATATGGAGATATGACTTAAAATGTTACCTCTAATAAGTGATAAATTTTGCTCCACTTGGTCAAACATTTTTGGCTCACCCTGTTACAACCAGAGTAAATCTACAAAAACGAAAGGTGGTTTTGAACTTTCCAGGGATAACATTAACTCCATGCAAAATATAAAAGTTTTCAAAAATTATCGAGCGGCCAACTTCCATTATTTTGGTACGCAAAAAATGGAATAGACCCATATATATATATATATCTCTATATTATATATATATATATATAAATATTATTATATATATATTATATATATATATATATACTATATATATATATATATATATATATATATATATATATATATATATATTATATATATATATGATATATATATATATATATTATATATATATATATATATATATATATATATATATATATATATATATATATATAATAATATATATATATATATATCACTGTAGTGTTCAAAACTTTTAGAATATAAAAATAAAAAATAACATATAAATAAGTTAATACCTTCATATTATTATTATTATTATTATTATTATTATTATTATTATTATTATTATTATTATTATTATTATTATTATTATTATTATTATTTTTATTATTATATGTGCAGCTTTAGAACAAGAAAATGAAAAACATTCAAGACCAGAAAAGGAAATATGAGAAGGAAAGCTCTCGATCATGACTTGTATTACCTCCTCTTCTAATCCAACAATACACAAGTAAGTTGGAAGAATTGTTTGCGATTCACAGAATATTTTGTTCAGTTCCTCTTATACTCTGGAATTTTCATTCCCGTTTTGACCAGTCTGTAATATTTTGTAGATTCAAAAGTCTTTAAAGTGTTTCGTATTTACAAAGTTTTTTTTTTTTTTCTACTTTTCTATTCATATAAGAGGGTAAGGTCTTGCCTTGTTGATTCAAGATAAAAACTCTTTAGAATTCTGTGAATCTTATTGCCAGATACTTTACTTATTTCATGTAAATTGTTTTACAAAGTTAAACTCACATTGCTATATAATGTCATGTTATATTTCGTGCATGAATAAAGTAACCTTCAAATGGTGCATTAGTCATCTATTATTCCATACAGAGTTAGATTAGAGTTGAAATGCTACATTACAGTTGTTATTAAACCCAATAAACTTAAGTACATAATGGTTAAGAAAGATTCTTTATGCATTTTTAATTAGGTTTTGAAATTATTAAATCGTTCCATTAACTTACTAGTATAAAGATTGATTTTAACTTAATGTATCGACTAGATTTCATTCATCTAAAAGAAACAGTTGTTGCTGTTTCAAATACCATAAGAAAGCTAATACACAAAAGGTACAAGCAAGGAAAAAAACTTGCAGAAACAGCAAACAAACAATATATATATATATTATATATATATTATATATATATATTATAGCTATATATATATATATATAATTATAATATTATATATATATATATATATATATAATTATATATATATATATATATTATATATATATATATATATATATATATATATATATATTCTTCTACTTCTTCTTCATCTACCTTTTTCTCCCCAAGACTGTGGGTAAGGTGCGTAACATGCATCAGAAACGACAAGCAGTAGAAGAATATGACAAAAGTCGGAAAGAAAGCCCAGCCTTACCGCCCTCCCCCCCTCTGTAACCATAATTAGTAAGATCTTGTCGGCAGTCAAGAAAATCACCCTAAAGCTTCACGGAACCGCGAAGACCCTCACTATGGTAAATCGTCAGTGTAAGTGTTCATCCCTTGGCTCAGGTGGGCCACAACCATACCCCCCTCACAAAACCCCGCCTATTTCTCTCCTATTATGCACCTTTATTCTCGCCTCTGCCAAACTTACATTTCTCTCCTTCAGACATTCGTTTACTTACTCAATCCACTTTTTCTTCGGTCTCCCAGCCGGTCCGGTACCCAACACACTCGCCACTATACAATCCGCTTAAAGCCAAGCTGACTATCATTCATCCTTTCCACATGACCAAACCATCTCAACATACTTTCATTTATTCTCTCGTTTACCCCTTTCTTCACACTACACAACTCTAATACATTCATTCCTCATTTTATCAATTCTTCTCACACCTAGCACGCGCCCCTAAGATTGTCCTCTGAACACATTGAACTTTAGACTCTATACTTACTTATTCCATGACGCATAAGTCTCACAACTATACAATAACACGGTAACAACATACCCTCATGTAAGACCCTAGCGCACTCAACTTAGTCCTTTTACATTCAACAACGATTTAATTGGGCCCCACCCACTTCCTGGCCATTCACAACTTTCCTTTACTACACTCTGCGTCATCCATTCCATTCTCATCCAACATATACCCTAAATATTTTAACTCAGACAGACACTTGTTACAGCTGCTCACGCATCTAAAACATAACTTCACACACTGATTACTGTCTCTCACTCACAACCAAAAACCTTACTCTTATCTACGTCTACTTTCAAACCCCTCCTTTAACACACCTGCCAAATTCCTCTCCTACCAATCCTCTCAAACTCTCTTCGATTCGCCACACAAAATACAAATCATCCGCATATAATAGTAGGGCACCCTCCACTCATCCCCATTCTCCATCATTCTGAAACACCATTTCCTGCCACCGTCCACCTCTAAAATTCCTTTCCAATAACCCCTCCATAACAAATTGAATGAACCAAGGAGACATAACCACAAACCCGTCTCACTCCGCTATTAATACTAAAACCAAATCACCTTTGACACCATTTATTTCTTACACACGCTCCATCGTCATACATACTTTTTGATTCCATTCAGAGCCTACCACCAACCATATATCACTAACACTGCCATAGAAGCTTCCTATTAACCCTATCATACGCTTGGTTTGCAAATCCATAAAACCTAAATAAATTTTTTCTTCTTCTCCCTCATTTTCTTCAATGTAAATATTTCAATGTAAAAAGTTGATCCACACATCCTCTACCACTCTAAACGCACCTTGTTCTCTTCGACAATCAGTCCTTCAGTCAACTTTGAACACACTCTTTTCGACCAAAATAACCAGCATATATTTTCCCTACAACACTCCAAATAAACTTATTCTCCTATAATTTCTATGCAGTTCCCCTTATCTCTCTTAACCTTATATAAGTTACTATTACTGCTCTCCCCTCCAAATCCCTTGGAACTATACCCTCCATAAAACGCTTTATTAACACAACTTCCAAATCCATCATCACCATCTCGCCTTCCGTTCTTTGATCAATTTCAAACACCAGTAATTTTCATCTATACTGCAAGATTTACCATCCTTTAACTTTCTCACTCTAACCCATTACCTCCTCCTTGCTAATAACGCTCATCCCCAAAATACCTATTTCCTTCTTGCACCATCAAACCCCAACACACATTCCACTATCACCTCTTCATTACTGCCAATATTATGCAGATTTTTCGAAGTGTTCTTTCCAACACTCCCTCTGCAACATCATTTCATCAGTACAAAAAAGCAGACATCCTATTCATTATTTTCTAAGCAGGTTCCCCATTATTCTCATTCTTAACCTTTTATATATATATATATATATATATATATATATATATAATATATATATATATATATTATATATATATATTATATATATATATATCATATATATATATATATATATATATATATTATATATATATATATACTCCAGTGATAGAACAATACCTTTATAAAGATAATGGCTACTCATCAAAATGTAGATTCGGATGGGGTTTAGGGAATCTATTCGTTACTTTGTTGTTAAAAGATTTAATTAATTAATGATTAAATTAAAGGGGCCACCAAAAAAAGTTCTCTTTAAGGTCGTTGCTGCCAACACCGGATCCTTTCTTTGTTTAACCTCTTTATTTTTGTATAGTCTTTATTTTTACTTTAACTTAACGTTTAAGTATAGTCTTTATTTTTACTTTAACTTAACGTTTAACCACTTTTAAAGTTTTTCTCTTATTTTATCTTGTTAAAATACTTATTTAAAAGGCATTCAAAATTGTCAGTTCTTTTAAACCTAAAAAGCACAAAAAAACACATTAACCAAAACACTGTCTTAAAAAAAAAAAAAAGGGGGGGGGGAAGGGGGAGGGGGAATTTCATTCTCTGAAAATGATGATCCTCTGAGTGATTCTGGTTTCTCTTCTACTTCTTATTCTTCTTCTTTCTAAAAATATTTACACAGGATTAAGAGGCTATGTGGTAATAATAAATAAATATATATATATATATATATATATATATATTATATATATATATATATATATATATTATATATATATATATATATATATATATATATATATATATATATAATATATATAAATAATATATATATATATATATATATATATATATATATATATATAGTAAGTAGTGAGGAAGTTGAAGAATGGTAAATCTGCATTCATAGAAGAATTACTAGTGAAATGATCAAGAATGGATGCGAGATGGTGATTGAATGGATTTGGAAGTTGTGTAGCAAAGCGTTTATGGAGAATATAGTTCCGAGGGATTGGAAGAGCAGTAATAGTACCCTTATATAGGTGAAAAGACTAAAGAGGATAAGGGAAACTAGGAACTATAGGGGGAATTAGTTTATTGAGTGTTGTAGGGAAGATATACCTCTGCTGGTATTTTGGTTGAAAGTAATTTGAAGGAATATTGGTGAAGATGAACAAAATGCATTTAGAAGTGGTAGAGGATGTGTTGATCAAATTTGTGCATTGAAACAAATGATTGAGAAAATGAGAGAAGAAGAATAAATTGTATTTAGGTTTTATAGACTTGCAACAGGCGTATGACAGGATTAATAAAGGAGGTCTGTGGCAGGTGTTAGGGATATATGGTGTTGGTAGTATGCTTCCGAATGGAATCAAAAGTATGTATGACGATAGTGAAGCGTGTGTAAGAATAAATGGAGTCTAAAGTGATTGGTTTAATATTAATAGCGGCGTGAGGCAGGGATGTGTTATGTCTCCTTGGTTATTCAATTTATATATGGATGGGGTTATGAAAGAATTAGAGGGGGGGAGGGGTGGCAGGGGATGGTGTTAGAATGATGTAGAATGGAAGAGAGAGTGGAGTGTGCCCTACCTATTATATGCAGATGATTTGGTTTTGTGTGGCGAATCTGAAAAGAGTTTGAGAGGTTTGGCAGGGTGTGTAAAAGGAGGGGTTTGAAAGTAAACATAGATAAGAAAGATTAAGGTTATGGTCGTGAGTGAGGACACTTCGCGGTGTGAAGTTGTTAGATGGTGAGCAACTGGAACAAATGTCTGAGCTTAAATATTTTAGGATATAAGTTGGATGAAAAGGGAACGGATGAAGCAGACTAGTAGGAAAGTTGTGAATGGTAGGAAGGTGTCTGGTTCAATTAAATCCTTGGTGGATGTGAAGGGACTAAGTCTTGAGTACGCTAGGTTTTGCATGATGGTATGTTGTTACCTGTGTTAATGTATAACAGTGAAACTATGGTATGGAATAAGAGGTATAGATCTAAGGTTCAAAGTGTTCAGATGGACAATCTTAGGGGCGTGTTAGGTGTAAGAAGAATTGATAAAATGAGGAAATGAACGCATTAGGGAGTTTGTGGTCTGAAAGGAGTAAATGAGAGAATAAATGAAAGTGCATTGAGATGGTTTGGTCATGTGGAAAGGATGGATGATAGTCATTTGGTATAGCAGATGTATAGTGGTGAGTGTGTTGGGAATCGACCGGCTGGACGACTGAAGAAAAAGGGGATTGAGTCAGTAAAGGAATGCATGGAGGAGGGGAATGTGAGTTTGGCAGAGGAGAGAAGGTGCAAAATAGGAGTGAGTGGCGGCGTTTTGTGAGGGGGTATGGTTGTGTCCCACCTGGGCCAAGTCATGAACCCTACATTGAGAGATGCCATAGTGAGGGTCCGTCGTGATTCCGTGAAGCTCTAGGGTGGATTTTTCTGACTTCTGTGAGTTCTCACTATAGGGTATAACTATAAAGGGGGGAGTGTAAAGCTGGGCTTTGTTTTCGGCTTGCGTCATATTCTTTTACTTTTCTGTTTCCAGTGCATGCGACGCACCTTACCCCCAGTCTTGGAGAGAGAAGGAGGGTGATATATATATATATATATATATATATATATATATTATAGTATAATATATATATATATATATTATATATATATAATATATATATATAATATATATATTATATATATAATATATATATTATTTATTTATTTATTTATTTATATAAAATATTTATTTATTTATTTACCCATCTCACAAGTAGGGCTTTCGCCCTGTCAGTTGGACCAGCATTTTCTTCTTCTGGCCCAGAAACTCTTGATTCTAAGAGCTCTCTTAGTAAACATTTCTCGGCCGCATGGGTTTCGCGCTAGTCCCTTGAAGTTATACACTCAGGTAGGGTTTTCACCCTTTCAGTGGAACTAGCATCGTCTTCCATTTGGCCTCGAAACTCTTTCTCCCAGAGCTCTCCAGAATATCATGGTTTCTAGGCGCATAATAATTCCAATGCTGGTCCAGGAGCTCTACAAGCAAAAAAGTGAAGGGCCGGTTGCCTAAGCCCTGTCCGCCCTACATATATATATATTATTATCATAAAAGGTTCCCTGCTCTTAGTAGCAGAGCGAAGAGGTCTACCTTTAATGATGATCCGATGTGTCAATATATATTATGATATTATAACTATATATATATATATATATATAATATATATATATATATATTATATAATATATATATTATATATTATTATATATATATTTATATATATATATATATATAAAAAGAGTGTGTCGAGTGACTGAAGGACTAATTCGTGAAGAGCAAGGTGCGTTTAGGAGTGGTAGAAGATGGGTTTATCAAATCTTTACATTGAAACAAATGATTGAGAAAAATAAATTGTATTTAGGTTTTATGGATTTGCCAACACGGGGTATGATAGGATTGGTAGGGAAGCTCTATGGCAGGTGTTAGTGATATACGGTGTTGGTGGTAGGCTTCTGAATTTAATCAAAAGTATGTATGAGGATAGTGAAGTGTGTGTAAGAATAAATTTTGTCAAAAGTGATTGGTTTAATATTAATAGAGAAGTGAGGCAGGGATGTGTTATGTTTCCTTGGTTATTCAATTTGTATATGGATGAGGTTATGATAGAATTAGAGGTGGGGGTGGCAGGAGAAGATGTTAGAATGATGGAAAATGGAAGTGAGTGGAGGGTGCCCTACCTATTATATGCGGATGATTTGGTTTGGTGTGGGGAGAATGAAGAGAGTTTGAGAGGATTGGTCAAGAGATTTGGCAGGGTGAGTGAGGACAGTCCTCGGTGTGAAGTTATGTTAGATGGTGAGCAGCTGGAACAAGTGTCTGAGTTTAAGTATTGGATATATGTTGGATAAAAAGGGAACAGATGATGCAAAGAGTGTAGTATGGAAAGTAATGGTAGGAAGGTGCCTGGTGCAATTAAATCATTGGTGGATGTAAAGGGACTAAGTCTTGAGTGCTCTAGGGTCTTACATGAGGGTATGTTGTTACCTGTGTTAATGTATAGTAGTGAGACTATGGTCTGGAATAAGAGGTATAGATCTAAAGTATAATGTGTTCAGATGGACAATCTTAGGGGCGTGTTAGTTGTGAGAAGAATTGATAAAATGAGGAATGAATGTATTAGAGAGTTATGTGGTGTGAAGGAAGGGGTAAATGAGAGAATAAATGAAAGTACGTTGAGATGATTTGGTCATGTGGAAAGGATGGATGACAGTCGGTTGGTAAAGCGGATGTATAGTGGTGAGTGTGTTGGAATCAACCGGCTTGGAGACCGAAGAAAAAGTGGATTGAGTCAATGAAGGAGTCAGCCTGGAGGAGAAAATGTGTTTGGCAGAGGCGAGAAGAAAGGTGCATAATAGGAGTAAATGGTGGGGTTTTGTGAGAGGGTATGGTTGTAGCCCACCTGGGCCAAGGGATGAACCCCATATTGATGAGATGCCATAGTGAGGGTACGTCGCGGTCCCGTGAAGCTCTAGGGTGGATTTTCTGATTGCGACGAGTTCTCACTAAAAGGTACAAAGGGGGCATGAAGGTTGGGCTTTCTTTTCGACTTGTGGCATCTTCTTCTACTGCTTTTCTGTTTCTGGTGTATTTCTAGCACCTTACCCCCAGCCTTGGGGAAGGAAGGTGAATGATAATAATAATAATAATAATAATAATAATAATAATAATAATAATAATATATAATCTTTCTGGTTCCCCGTTCTCTACCTGTTTCTGGCATTTTGCAAAAATAGGACAACTCTAATTTTGCTTCTTCCCCTTTCCCTCTTCTAGTATCTTCCAATAGCATAATCGTACCTGCCATCTTACCTTCTGTTAATCTGAACTCTTTCTCTCAAACAACGTTTGCACCTAACTCCACTCTTGACGATTCCAGAGCTAGCCTCCCTTCTCCACCCCCTCTCATTCACCTCATTTATGCCTAACATCGTAATATCTTCTAAAGCAGTGATTCCCAACCTTTTGTAATTCACGGCACCCTATTTAAGGCTGTGGAATTTTTGAGGCACACTTGTTATAATAATAATAATAATAATAATAATAATAATAATAATAATAATAATAATAATAATAATAATAATAATAATAATAATAATAATAAATAGATTTTAAATTTAAAATATCTATAAAACATACCTGTTAAAATTTGAAAGCTGGAGTTTGCGGTTTAGAATCGATTAACAATATTAATGGGAAATTTGTGCTTGATTCTTGGAGTACAAATATTGTATGTTAGATCTGATGTTTGATTATTTGATAACGCAACACGCATATTTTCCTCAAGATTCAATAATCTATTTCTTGTTTTGCATTTTATTGTGACCATTGCAGAGAAAGATTGTTCACAAAAGTATGTATTGGGGATTTGTTTGAAAATGCAAATAGGAAACTTGTGGCTTTTTTCTACTGGGTTAGGATACTCTT
>JABUQX010024488.1:0-15000 GCA_015478945.1 Trachelipus rathkii | reverse complement strand
CGAGTAAGTAATTAGGGAGAAAAAATGTAGGAACATGTAACTTTGGCAAGTCCCAAACTCGGTACATCAATACTTTATACACACATAGTTTTCTTTTTCAATTAACCTTTTTTTTTTCTTGCAGGAGTGCATGAAAACAAAAGTGACGTGGTCGATAAAATACGCTCGTAACTTGAATGAAGAAGAAGCAAGAGCAACAGTGGAGAAGGAATTTCCCAAATGCTACAACGAGCTCGAGTCCGTTGGACGAAGACCTCGTAGATACTCGTCTGTTTTTAGGGCATACAGAGAGAGGCACTTATATGGCTGTTTAAACGCACAAGAGACCAAGGTGCCTTAGTGTAAAGACCTTCCTATTTGGTATTAAGAAAGTATAATTATGTATGTAATACCGAAGTATTTTCCTATTTATGCATTAAGAAACTTAAGATAGCTGTATATAGGCATTAAAAACCAATGCATTTTGATATTAAAGTATTAAAAATCAAACTGCTTTAGTATTAAGACATTAGTTATCCAAATATTCGTGTAGAGGTATTAAAGACCAAATATTGTGGTATTTATGCTTCAAAAAACAAAATCATATCACTTTCGTTTGTTGTAAATTCTTTTTAAATTGTGGTACATCGTTATGACTTCTTTAATTGGCATGTTATAGTATTTTGGGCAGCCTTGGTATAGGTGATCAAATGGGTTAAGTTTTTTGTGTTATATTTAATGATTCATTGAATATCAGTAGTTTCGTTTTGTATATAAATATACATAAATTAGGTAATGCATTTTATAATTTTTTCATTTATTGAGTGTGTCCATTTCTTAATTTTAATATTTATATTGAAAAACTTTTACTATAAAGAGTAAAATTTTAAAATAAAATTGTAAGTTTTGTTTTTTAGTAATATTTGTAATCGTCGTCGTCTTTAGCTTCGTCTACCTTATCATTAGTAACTTATATGCGTGAATGTCATTTTTAATGTACTTGCTACCATGGCAATAAGGTAAAGTGATTGACTCATTTGGAAAGAAAGTTCCCCTCCACATCAAATGCCCGTCAGCGAACTTTTAATTTAAGAAAAAAAAATTATATAGTTTTAACAATTTATTGTTATCTTCACTTATGAAAGGTTTATTGTAAGTATTCTCTTAGATAACTTTTATTTGGACTTTATAATAACTAATTATTACATTGATTAACATAATGATCAGTTAATATAATTTTTAAAGAGTAAACTCTTGTTAAAATGATAGGATAAATGTTTGATTTAAAAACCCACGGTAAACAGTCAAATGGCCAATTATATTTATGCTCCCCATTGTCTACTGTTAAAAAATGCGACACAAAAGTTACGTCAAAAATTAAACCAATTTTAAATTGTACAATCAAAACTGATATATAAAATTAATTCCTTTAACTTGCAGTGGTTATAGAGCTAATAATTATGTAATATTAAGTGATACTAAAGCTTTTATAAATGATTATGCTTAGGGAAGAATTTGATAAGATATTTGACCATTGTGAGGAAAAGCTGGAAAATTATTAACATATTAAAGATTGTTTGATCAGGCAGCAGCACATTTTATACTTCATTATGTAATGCAACATCATACATCAAAGTTCCAAAATAGTAGATGTAGGGAAATGTTGATAATGTCATTTTTACTGGTAACGATATTGATGAATTAAAATCATTGAATTATTTAACAAAATAGAATGGCTCTAGTCTTTTATATTGGGGTTTCTTTATATCTGGGTTAAGTTTTTTGTTATATTTAATGATCTCAGGGAATATCAGTAGTATTGTTTTGCATATAAATGTACATAAATTAGTTAATACATTTTATACATTTTTCATTTATTGAGAGTTTTCTTTTCCTAATTTAATTATTTTACATTCTTGGTTCCCCAGCTCGAGGTAAGGTGTGCAGCATGCACTGGAAACAGAAAATTAATAGAAGAACATGAGGAAAGTTGAAAAGAAGCCACCCTCCATACCCTTGAGTGAGAACTCGTCGCAGTCAGAAAAAAAAAGATCCACCCTAGAGTTTCACGGGACTGCAACGGACCCTCACTTTCGCATCTCGTCAATGCAGGGTTCATTCCTTGGGCAAGGCCCCGTTATTCACTTCTGTTATGCTCCTTTCTTCTTGCCTCTGCCAAACTCTCATTCTTCTCTTTCAGGCATTCCTTCACCGACTCAACCCGCTTCTTCCTTCTCCTAACCGGTTGATTCCCAGCACTCTCATCACTATATATCTGCTTAACCAGCTGACTATCATCCATCCTTTCCATATGACCAAACCATCTCAAAATACTCATTTATACCTTTCTTCACACCACACGACTCGCTAATACGTTCATTCCTCATTTTATCATTCTCTCACATAACGCGCCCCTGAGATTTTCCATCTGAACGCATTATACCTTAGATCTATATATCTTATTCTATTCTTGAATTAACACAGGGAACAACATACTCATACAAAACCCTATCTCGCTCAAAACTTAGTCCCTTTACATCCACCACCAAGGATTTAATTGTACCAGCCATCTTCCACCATTCACAACTCTGCATCATCCGTTCCCTTTTCATGCAACATATATCCTAAATATTTAAACTGATACTTGTTCCAAATTGCTCATCATCGATAATATGACTTCACACCGCGGACTGTCGCTCACTACCAAAACATTACTCTCGCCTACATTTACTTTCAACCCCC
Source organism: Trachelipus rathkii (assembly GCA_015478945.1). Taxonomy (NCBI): domain Eukaryota; kingdom Metazoa; phylum Arthropoda; class Malacostraca; order Isopoda; family Trachelipodidae; genus Trachelipus; species Trachelipus rathkii. The sequence goes on along the minus strand of JABUQX010024488.1, from coordinate 12,279 downwards.
CTCCCCCTACTCTCTTCCATTCTCCATCATTCTACCACCCCTACCTTTAATTCTTTCATCATCCCTTCCATATTGAAATATATATATTTCTTTCTTTCTTTCTTTCTTTATCTTCCTTTATTTTCCCAAGAATGGGAGTAAGGTGCGTGACGAGCATCGAAAAAGAAAAGCAGTAGAAGAGCATGACATAAGTCGAAAAGAAAGCCCAGCCTTACCTCCCCCTCAGTACCATTAATTAGCGAGAACTCATCGCAGTCTGAAAATCCACCCTAAAGCTTCATGGGACAGCGATGGACCCTCAACTATGGTAGATCATGTCAATGTAAGTGGTTCATCCTCACCCAGGTGGGCCACAACCATACTCTCAATCCCCGCCATTCACTCCTGTTATACACTTTTCTTCTTCTTGCCTCTACCAAACTCAAATTTCTCTCCAAACATCTGTTTACTGACTCAATCCACTTTTCTTCTGGTCTCCCAGCCGTTCGGTTCCCAACACACTCGCCACTATACATCCGCTTAACCAACCGACTATCATTCATCCTTTCCATATGACCAAACCATCTCAATATACTTTCATTTCATTTACCCCCTTTCTTCACACACACCACAGCACTCTCTAATAAGTTCATTCCTCACTTTATCAATTTTTCTCACATTGCACACCCCAAGATTGTCCATCTGAACACATTGAACTTGTCCTGTACTTTATTCCAGACCATAGTCCTCTACTCATTATATTAACAGTGGTAACAACATACCCTCATGCAAACCCTAGCACACTCAAGACTTAGAACCTTTACAATTCACCTCAACGATTTAATTGCACCAGCCACCTTCCTGCCATTCACAACTTCTTCCTACTACACTCTGCATCGTCCTTTCCTTTTCATCCAACATATACCCTAAATATTTTAAACTCAGACACTTGTTCCAGCTGCTCACCATCTAACATAACTTCACACTGAGGAGTGTCCCCACTCACAACCATAACCTTACTCTTATCCACGTTTACTTTTCAAGCCCCTCCTTACAGCCACCCTGCCAAACCCATTTACCAATCTTCAAACTCTCTTCAGATTCACCACAGAACCAAATCATCCGTATTTAATAGGTAGGGCACCTCCACTCATCTCCATTCTAACACCATTACCTGCCATCCCCACCTCGAATTCCTTCATAATAACATCATCCATATGCAAATTGAATAACCAAGGAGACATAACACAACCCTCTCTCTCACCCCACTATTAATCCTAAACCACTCTCCTTTGACACCATTTATTTCTTACACACGCTTCACTATCATCATACATACTTTGATTCCATTCAGAAGCCTACTACCAACACCATATATCACTCGACACCTGCCATAAACCTTCCTATTAACTCTATCATACGCCTGTTGCAATCCATGAAACCTAAATACAATTTATTCTTCTCTCATTTTCTTAATCATTTGTTTCACAATGTAAAGATTTGATCCACACATCCTCTACCACTCCTAAACGCACCTTTGTTCTTCACCAATCAGTCCTTCAGTCACTTCCACGCACTTCCTTTTCGACCAAAATACCAAAGCATATATTCCTTCCCTAAGCAACACTCAATAATAAACTTATTCCCCTATAATATCTATAGTTCCTTTTCTCCTTACCCTTATATAAGGGTACTATTACCGCTCTCCTCCAATCCCTTTGAACTATACCCTATATAAGGGTACTTCACAACTTCCAAATCCAATCAATCACCATCTCGCCTCCGTTCTTGATCATTTCACTCAGTAATTTCATCTATACCTGCAGATTTACCTATTCTTCAACTTTGTCTTGCTCTACCCATTATCTCCTCCTTACTAATAGCCTCCTCACCTCTAAAATACCTATTCCTTTTTACAACCATCAAATCCACACCCAATCACTATCGCCTTTTCATTAATGTGTTTAACAGCAGATTTTCGAAGTGTTCTCTCCACACTCCTCTCACATCCATTTCTATCAGTTACAAAATCACCATCCCTATTCATTATTCTAAGCAGATTCCTTATTCTCATTCTTAACCTCTCGCGCTTCCTTCCAGCATTCTATTCCCTTGTAAGTCCCTTGTTCATCCTCCTTCCAAACTGTTCATTTACTCCTTTTTCCCTCTCTCCTTTTTTTCCTCTTTTTATTTTTTTTTTCCCCTCCTTTTTTTCTTACACATTCTTTCTTTTTGAGTCCTCATCATTTGCTTTTAGTACATTCAACCACGCTTCTTTTTTTACTTTTAACCGCTTGCATCACCTCTTCATTCCACCACTCACTGTTAACATTCTTACTTCCTACTTAGCACATCCACATACTTCTTTTGCACTGCTAACAAACGCTTCCTTCCTATGCAAAGCTGGCCTCGTTCAGTCTCAGAGGGGGCATAGACAACTTTATTTATTAGCAAGCGCTCTTACATACTTATCCTTATTAGTTCGCTTAACTTCTCATTCTTAATTCTACCCGCTTCCTTCCTTATCACCTTCCTCTCCATCCAAGCCCCCATTAACTTAATTTTACATAAAACAGCATAATGATCCGATAATCCCATTCCTAACACCCTTACTGATTTAACATCCAACACATACTTCAACATCTCCTTCACCAACACAAAATCAATCATACTTTTCACTTCGATACCATCTCTACCTACACCAACTCTAGTATACTTATGGATACTCTTTGTTTTTAAGGAAGTATTACTCACACATATACCTCTCTCTTCACAGAAACCAATCACCTAGCTTCCCACCATTTTCTTGTTTCTTCTCCCGCCACCCCAAACCACCTGTTATACCATCCTCTTTTTTTGATCACCTATCCAACCATTCAGGTCCCCAATACTATCAATCTGAAGCTCCTACTACTCCCATCCAGAACACTGTCCAGAGCTGTCCCAAAATCGTACTTTCAACGTTTCCCAGATGGACCATACGTCACAACCACACATACCTTGACCTTTTCAAACTTAAATTTAACCATTAGAATTCTAGGACTCACACAATCAAAGTCTACCATAGCTTTGTACCACAGGTCACTCATCAAAATTCGCAACTCTTCTCTTCCTCTCATTCATTTCCACACCCGCACACACACACCATTTCACACCACACCACTCAGTTTCATCGTTTCCTTTCATCTTAATATATATATATATATATATATATATATATATATATATATATATATATATATATATTTATATATATATATATATATATATATATATATATATATATATATATATATAATATATATATATATATATATATATATATATATAGTATATGTTATATATATATATATATATCCGTCAATATATAATATATATATATATATATATATATATATATCCCCGGAAGGGGTATTGATTCTTATTGTGGCTTTATGCTCTTGATATATAAACTTGTGCATGATACAGGGATGAGAACCAATTAATGCCGATGGGTTTTTTTGTGTGCCCCCTCTGACCCCCGGCTCGTGTATGTGCATTTGTGCATTCGAGGATTAGCAGCATTTGTCACATACATTACCTTTCAATCTTCATCCTTTCCCCTCATTTTCACCTTCCGCCTTCTTTTTCAATCTACCTTATGACAGTTTTAATTTTTTTTTTTTTTTTTTTTTTTTTTTTATACCCATCAGTCCTTTTAAATGCTTGTACATGAGTTGCCATCCCCTTTTTCACGTCACAGGCTCTTGGGCTATCCGGTGCCTTTTCCCTCATTGGTTTTCAATTCACCGCACACTTCCTCCCCGTGGATGAGGTTACAGGAGAAAAACCGACCCTTTTATACCTTTGACTGAGCCACCAATTGTAGGGAACCCGAGCCTTGGCTAACCACTAAGCAGCCTCCTCATTGGCTAACCACTGAGGAGGCTGCTCCACACTTTGGTGTATAATCTCGGGCTCTGCGTGAAAGTATAAGGTGCCGTGTGGTACACGGGGGGTAAACCGGCGTAGAGTTAAGGGAGGATCTTCCGAGGCCACATCCACAGCCTACCTACGGGTTGGGGTCTGGGAGGTTGTGTGGGTCTCTAACCTGTAACTTGTGGGAAGAAAGATCACCCTTCCTTATGAAATTTACGCCTTTCCAGCCCATCATGTTATTTACTTTTATGTTTCTTTTGTTTTATTGTAATATTTGCTCATCTATGGAGAAGAAGTTTGTGGTTTAATTTTTTATGGAGAAGTCGATAAAAGAAAAAGTTTTTAAATCAAGGTGAATTTAACAACATCAACAACAATTACCATCCGTCGGGTCCCAGCCCGACCCCACCTCGGTCCCTGGTACTACTAGACCAACAGGTAATTCCGCTTTTCTTCTTTCTCCTACACCTGAGGGTCCTTCGCATGACTTCAGTAATTCGTCGACTGCTATGCCTTTAACATCCCAGGTGCCCAAACGGTCAGGGTAATCCCGCAAAGGTGCTCCCGTCATAGTTGTTCTCACTCGTTTACCCCATATGCTGCTCCCCCTACGAGAATGCTAGCTGATACATCATTTCCGATATATTAACTATTGCGATCCACTATTTCCCAAGCTCTTACTGATCAAAAAACCATTCTTCTTAGCGATGCGCTTGAAGTAGCTTTAGGAGTTGAAGGTCCTCCAATCACATTAATGAGAAATGGGTCTCTTCTCGTTCAAGCTGCTAACCGGAAACAAAGTTCTATTTTGTCATCCTTAAAGTCTCTCGGAAACATTCCTCTTGTTTCTACTACTTATAAGAAACACATCTAAAGGCACTATTTATTCTTTTGAACAGAAAACCGAAGATACTGCTGTCATTATGAGAAATCTCCATCAACAAAGATTTTCCGTCACAAGCATTTATAGATTTCTCCCTCATCGGGACTCGCCTGACACCCCAAATCCTCATTTACTGCTGACCTTTAATACCCCTCATCCACCTACAAAGGTGAAAATAGGGTTCACAAGTTTTAATGTTCGCACGTTTATCACTCGACCCAGACGTTGCTTTAAATGTCAACGGTTTGGTCATCCCCGAAAATACTGTAGGGGATCGGATGATATATGCAGAGTCTGCGGAGCATTATGTCACATTCCCTGTGAAAATACACCACACGGTAAAAACTGTGGAGGACCCCACAGTGCTTCTTCCTTCAAATGCCCGTCTTACTTGTTTGAACAGGAAGTTTTGGAGTTATGTACCATACATAAATTGAGCAGGAGAAGCCATACGCCAGTTCAATGAAAAATATCCTACAAGACAAAGGCAATCTTACATTACAATTTCAGCTGCACCCATGCCTCAGCGTGTTAAGCCATCGACACAATCCCATCCCAGTAGAACACCTTTCCCAAATCTCAGAGAACTCAGACAGTTACTGTAACCTGTTTGCCTGTATTACCCACACTACCGATTTCTCAAATAGTACAAAAGCAGTCCTTGATGCAATCTCCCGTCCAAAATGCCATCAACAACCCTATCCCGAGTACTAGTTTTCAACTAGCCAGCAATGAAACTAAGTTTGTTCATCCAACACAAAACTTAGAAAACATTTCCTGCCAAGATACACTGCCCTATACCTACCCAATAGGTTCTCCAAACTCACGAAGAGGGTTGTCTCTTTCTCCCCTAATACGATTCCTACTATTATTCAAACTCCTAAAAAAGATGTTCCTAAACACAAAGAAAAGAATAATCTCCAAGCTAAAGATTATTCGTTAAAATGCAAAGCATCCGAATTTCTAAACCAAAACACATTAACCATAGACAAAAAATGCAACTCAGAAGAGACCTTGCCATAAGTCTATTCCTGAGACAAAAGCAATGACTTCAATATATTGTACCCAAACAATCACAGCTATCGAACAACCCACCAATCAACTCTGACAATTTGCAAGATTACTCCAGCTCTTCTGAATCCTCCTATAACTCTTCTTCCAAATTTCCTATCTCATCGCTCCCCAAAGGATTCTATGCCTTAGCGGATGAAATAGATAATAGCTCCCTAATAGAGCTTGATGTGATGACCCACTCTCTTTCTAATGCTTCCTGCGTTTCCGAGAGAAGCGAGTGCAAAGCCATTCAACGTAAACGCCACAAACGCTCTAAGAGTTCTGGATCTGTTTTAAGGCATGAAAGGGAACCCAGAAGTCTCCATTCTCAAATCAAATTGTCCAATCTCCCAAAATCATTCGCATGATGACTTACTGGGAAAATCTTCAGTATCAAACTTTGTCAACCCAACGTATACCGGAACCCAATACCGCAACCCCAACACCGTTTCAAAAAGATGACACCTTTCTGGCGACTCCTTCCTTCTCCATTTCCATGGAAACAGCTGTATATCCCTCCGACATTTCTGAATCTGCATTCTTGGTAGATACTGATACCGCTCCCATTCCTAAATATGAGCATTTTGGTTGCTCTTCCAACGACCAGCCAAATCCACACAATAAGATGGATTTGGTTGAGCTCAATTTATCTCGCATTCATGGTAAAGCCCTTTCACCAAATACCACTGAAAACTCCTTCCCAAAAGCGGTCGTACAACCCAAATCTCTGTTGTATGACTATTCTTTACCACCAGGATTTGTTGTTCCTCCTCGTCGAGATCCACGTCTCAGCCTTTCCTCTCTATCTGAATCCACCTCCAACACTACCCCTAGTCACATAGAGACAATTGTCTCAAAAAGACCATCCTCATAATATTTATAACAACATTGTATGGCCACTTTCCTTCAATGGAATTGTCGTGGCTACTATTCTAATTTTCAAGAACTTGTTCAGCTAATAAACTTATGTACACCAAAGTGCATATGTTTGCAGGAATTTCGACTATGTCATCGTGACTTCTTTCAACCATAGGAATATAAATCGCCGCTAACCTCTATAGAAAGAGGTGACAATGATAGGGGAGATGCAGGAATACTCATTCATAAATCTGTCCCCTATTCTCCAGTCCCTCTTCAAACTAAACTTCATGCAGTGGCAGCATGAATTCATTTGTCCACCGACCTTACTGTCTGCTCGATCTACTTATCTCCGAGTAGTGAATTTACTAAGGTCAACTTAACTGATCTTTTTAAGCAGCTCCCTACTCCTGTTGTTATACTAGGAGACTTCAACCATGGGGTGACTCTGTCACTTCATCTAAATTCAAGTTCCTTGTAGATCTTCTATATATAACCCCCTTTTTCCTAGGATGCCTTAACACAGGACTCCGTACATATGAACGTTTAGATACATACACTTCTTCCTGTATTGATATTTCCTTTTGCTTACATTCTCTTATGGATCGCTTTACCTGGTCCCGCTTTGATTATTTATATGGTAGTGATCATTACCCAATGGCTTTAAATGAGCTTGTACCGAGCCCAATGTTAAAATCTAACTCCAGCTGGCATTATGACCGAATAGAGTGGGCTCCTTTATCAGGCCAGCAGCTAGCTTCCACTTTCTCCCTTCAATAAGCGGTTTCCGACTGTTGATGATGCCTTTCCTTCTTCCAACAAGTTGTCATCACAGCAACGGAAGCTTGCATCCCGCAATCTTCCGCAGGCAGACGGTCGGCAACACCTTGGTGGTACCAAGAATACTCACAAGCTAATCGAGAGAAGAAGAAACTCTACAGGCAATACAAAAGGACCCGTACCACCCCAAGCATGATTATTTTTAAAGCAGTTGCGACGAGATCTCGTCGAATTAATCGCCAAACACGAAAACAATATCTTCGAACTTATATTTCGACTATCAACTCCCCTTTCTTTAGTGTGGAAAGTTGCTCAGAAAATATCTCGTAGCTCCAACAACTCCTCACCCACAGTCCTCCGCTAAGGGCCTGATATAACCGACACGATCTCCGCTCCTGCTGCTGTTACAGATGCATTAGGTTATAGTTTTGCTAGCCACTCGAGTTCTTTCCGCTAACCGGAAGCCTTTCAAAAGTTGAAAACTAACATTGCACTGCCAGACTTTTCAACAGGGAAAGGGGAAGATCATACCTATAACAGTCTTTTTACACTTGCAGAGTATCAAACTGCACTGGCGAACACCAAAGACGGTGCCCTTGGCCTAGACATGATTTCATACATAATGCTTCGTCATATTCACCCCTCGGCATCAGCGTTTTTGCTGGATCTGCATAACAGAATCTGGATTGAATCTTCTTTTCCATCTATTTGGACTACAGCTTTTGTAATTCCTATCCCCAAACCTAGGAAAGATCCAAAGTTGGCGGACAACCAAAGAAAAATTTCGCTGACCTGTCATTCCTGTAAATTAATGGAGAAAATGGTTTCAGGCCGCCGTCTCCCTGTTCTGGAGAATCGCCAAGCTTTTCAAACTTCCAGTTTGGTTTCCGCAAAAATCATTCGACCGCGGATCCCTTGTTAAAACTGGACCATGACATCCGGAAAACCTTCTCAACTGGTGGGATGGTTCTTGGTGTATTTTTTTACCTTGAAAAAACTTATGACACAACGCGGAGAACTGCTGTTCTTCTTAAACTCCATTCGCTCGGTTTCCGTGGACAACTCCATCTTTTCATTAAATACCCTCTGTCAAATAGATCCACCAGGTTCGGTGCCTCTATTCTTGTCGTTTCACTCACTCTGGATGAAGGTTTTCCGCAGGGTAGTGTTCTAAGTTTATTACTATTCGCTCTCGGATTTAATGACATCGCTACTTCTATCCCAGCGACGGTCAATTTTTCTCTCTATGTTGATGACCTTGCGATATATATAGCCGGTGTCAGGCTGCCTTTTTTCGAACGGCAACTTCAAATAGCTATTGAGAATATTTCACAATGGGGTAACTCCCATGGCTTCCATTTCTCACTCACCGAAACTTCAGCAGTACTTTTTAAGAAAAAAGGGAATCGAAGAACCTGCCACCTTCTTCCTGCGAACCTAACCTTATATGGTTCGCCCATTCCTGTATCTTCACAGGTCAAATTTCTAGGACTCATTGTAGATTACCAACTAACATACTCACCCAGGGTTGGGGATTTTTTGGATTTTTTGAGATAAAAATCAATTTTTGATTTTTTGGATTTTTTGAGAATCGTGACGTCACGCGAAATATAATTTGTAAACAAACTTTTTTTTAAGTTCGATTAAGTATTATTTTTAACCCTAGGCCCTATATCTGGGTTCAGAATATTAAAATAGGGCTTATAGTCTATGACTTAATGAAACAGCAACACTAAAGAGTGTTATTTGTAATAATGATAATATATTACATCAGAAATAAAATAAACATGTTTGAAACATGATCTTTTGTTGACATTTTAATAGTGTAGAAATTTGGAACAGAGTAGCCTTGCTATGATATTATTCTAATTTTTTATTTCTATTGAAATTAAATCACTTAAATATCCCAAAAAATTTAAAAATATATATAAAAAAGCAAACAATCAAAAAAAGCAAAAAATCAAGTGACAAAATTCAGTTGAAAAAATCAATTGATTTTTTCCGTGCCATCCCTGTACTCACCACATATTAAACTTCTGAAAATGACTTGTCATCACGTGCTTGAACTATTACGTCATCTCGCTTCAAAATCTTGGGGTGCTGATCGCAAGTCCCTTTTACGTCTTCATATCGCCCTAATTCCGATTGAAGCTGGACTATGGCTGTGTAGTATATGTTCAGGCCTCCCCAACTCTACTACACCTGTTAGATTCCATCCAAAACGAGGCGATCCGTATCTCCGCTGGAGCCTTCCGATCGTCCCCCCGAGTGAGTCTTGAAGTTGAATCCAATGTGATACCACTTTCTCTCTTCTAAGGGAATACATCATGTGCACAAGTTATCTTCGCTTTCAAACCCCAATACCGTCTGTTCTGACACCGATCTTGCTGGAGATACCTCAGGATCCTAATAACATCCTTAATTTCCCTAACATCCCTTTGCAAAAAGTGCTGCTTTTCTTTTATGACGAAGGGTATACACCTTGGCTATTCCCTGCTCCCACCATACTGTTTATTCCAAAACCACGTGCTCCATCACAACAGCTGATCAAAATATATGTAAACAAACGTTCGATTATGACCGAAATTTGTGCTAAAACTGGATTAGCATTTCTTATCGAGCGTAAGCACAAATGCGCAATCGAATACGGCTTAAAAAATATCAATATATCGATAATCGATACTTTAAAAAATTATCAAACCCGTTTTCGATTTTGCACTTTTGCTTACGAAATTTAGGAAAATGCTCAAGTTGCGTTCCATTTTGTCAAATTTAGCACAAATTTAGGAAAATGCTCACCAAACGTAAGAATTTCCTAAATTCTGTAAGGTTGCTCTTCCCGTGCTGTCGAATTTGCTGAAAGCGCCATGAACAAATGTAAACAAACAAGATGGCGGCGTAGTAGGTCGTTTGATTTGATGAATGTTTCATTCATGAAATTAGCTTTAAAGGCGTTTTCGATATTGCACTTTTGCTAACGAAATTTAGGAAAATGCTAAAGTTGCGTTCCATTTTGTCAAATTTACAAAATTTAGAAAATGCTCACTAAACGTAAGGAAGACCAGCATGTCTGAATCCTTATTAGCATTCCCGTGCTTTCTACCGAATCTAAGGAAAATGCTAGCGAACAAATATAAATCAAACAAGATGGCGGCGTAGTAGGTCGTTGATTTGATGAATGTTTCGTTCATGAAATTTGCTTTAAATTTCATTTCTTCCAAATTGATAAACTCCATCACAATAGTTGATCAATTATTTGTAATAAAATCCATTTGTTATTTATTTTTTATTTTTGTTTATTCCAAAACCACGTGCTCCATCAAAACAGCTGATCAAAAATATTTGTAAACAATCGTTCGATTATGCCCGAAATTCGTGCTAAAACTGGATTAGCATTTCTTATCGAGCGTCAGCACAAATGCAAAATGGAAAACGGCTTTACAAATAATTGATCACCTATTGTGATGGAGTTTATCGATTTTGAAGTGATTAGATTAAAGCTACTCATGAATGAAACATTCATCAAATCAACGACCTGCTACGCCGCCATCTTGTTTGTTTACATTTGTTCGTTAGCATTTTCCTTAAATTCGGTAAGCACGGGAAATAGCAACCTTACAGAATTTAGGAAATTCCTTACGTTTGGTTAGCATTTTCCTAAATTTGTGCTAAATTTGACAAAATGGAACGCAACTTTATCATTTTCTTAATTTCGTAAGCAAAAGTGCAAAATCGAAAACGCCTTTAGAAAAAATATCGAAATATCGATATATCGCCTAAGAAAATATTGCCAAAAATATCGATATATCGAGCCAAAAACATCGATATCTCTATATATCGATATTTTTTAGCCAACCCTACACCTATGGAAGAAAGCCTATTGTCATGATTTTCGTAGCGTTATTTTTTATATTTTTATTAAAAATGTAAACTTAAAATGTACGATAATCAGTAGAAAAAACTTCAAAAAAATTTTTAAAACCATTTTTGTAAATTAAATGTTTATGTTATACTTTAGCTGAGGTGAATAAACTTTACGTAACTATTACATTAAAACTATAAACTTATAATTTACAAAAATGGTATCAAAAAATTCTTTGATGTTTTTTTTACCGATTAGCGTATATTATAAATGGATATTTTTAATAAAAATAAAAAAAACACTAGGAAAAATGTAACTTTATGGCTTTTTTTCGTTCGTGTAGGGATGAAGAATGACGGTCGAAATGCGTTTCAACCTATCGATACATCGATATTTATTATTTATCGATATTATAATTGTTTTATCGATTTTCAACGATTTCATTTTAAAAAAATGTACGTAAAAACTATATGGACATACGAACGTTGTCGTAAAAGTTTACGTTTACGTAGATCGATTTATATATGGCGTAGGCCCAACCTCTCTCTCTCTCTCTCTCTCTCTCTCTCTCTCTCTCTCTCTCTCTTACTTTGTCTTCTTCTGAGAGAGTATATATATATCTATATATATAGTGTATCAATCAAAAGAATATATATATATATATATATATATATATATATATATATATATATATATATATATATTCATTTCAATACACATATATATATATATATATATATATATAGAGCATTATTTAATTTTTTGGAATATATTCTATCGTACTGAAAAATAATTATAACATAAGGTTACCATATTTTATGATCTTAAAATTGGACAATTTACTGCGCATATATATATATATATTGAAGTGGCGTACGAAAACGCGAAAAGTGCTTCACGATAATGAAAACGTTAAACACCATCTGAAACTGAACGAAGTACAATG
>JABUQX010024487.1:60000-69603 GCA_015478945.1 Trachelipus rathkii | reverse complement strand
AACATTAATAATATGAGGAATAAAGCATACCATGTATTACGTGCTATAAACATGGCTCCGATTACAATGTTGAACGCAAGAACATTTTCTTTATCCTTTGACGAAGTAATTGAGACGAGCAACGCCATGGAAAAATAATTTATAAGAACGCCAATACATAGAACGAAAACGCAATTCTGGTACAAAACACTTACAAAATTAAAGAAAAAACTTTTTCCTTTGCAAAAAGGAAATTTAACAATTCCGAAAATCGATGCAACAAAAAAACAAATCTCAATTTCAATGTTCTTTGCCATTTTAATAATTCTGTTAAGTTAAAGTGACTTTCTTTCAACCTTTCTTGTTTAAAACTTCAGAAAGGAACACACAATTGTATTGATGATGCATTATGATGTTATGCAAATTTTATTTGTTAATAAAACTCATAAAGAATGGAAAGGTAATTAGTTAAGCCTTATTGATATGCTAAAAGTAAATATAAAAAAGCATATATCGATTATACAGAAGACATCAATAACTCTTAATTACATTATTACAATTCTTTCTAAATAATTAATTATCAAGCATTAATCATATTATTATATTATTATGATTATTATTATTATTATTATTATTATTATTATTATTATTATTATTAATATATTACATTATTATTATTATTATTATTATTATTATTATTATTATTATTATTATTATTATTATTATTATTATTATTATTATTATTATTATTATTATTATTATTATTATTTAGGCTTGCTATAAGCTTAATTCAAACCGGCTTAACACTACAGTTATGTCCCAGGTGCAAGCAGGCATAAAAATTATATCCTACCAAATGTATGAATCGGCTTTTGAAGTAACGGTACGAAACTATAATATCCATTTTTTTTAAAAAAAAAAAACTTTCACTATTACGCCACAAAGCATACGAAAACGAGGAAATATATATAACAAGTAATTTTCTTTTCACCGTCAACTTAAGGAGAACTAGCCCAACTGAAAAAGAAAAACAAGATGCTTTTTCCGATAGTTTGAGAGTGAACGAAAATCAAAGATATATGATAAAGTTTATTTTCTTTATGTTTAAATAAAAAAAATCTTTTGATTTACATCATAAGAATAATTAATAAAAAAAAATTAAGAACAGTAAAATGTATGTAGTTTAAGCTTAATTTAGTATTAAAATTGATAAAAAAAAAAATGAAGAATAAAAGTGAACGAAAGTAAAAGGGAATTCAAAATTGTCTGTAACATCGCTATCAAAATTTAAAACGTTTTTGGATCGGCTTCTCCGTTTTTCCCAGCGATTTAAAAAAAAAAAATAGTATTAATTTTTCAATATTGTTTAAAGCTTAGTTGACTTTTTAAGAATAATCTCGATGAATTCATTTTTAAAAGCCAAAAAAAAATCGATATTAAATTTGTTCGTACTATGAAAATGAGTTTATTTATTGTTAAAAAAAAAACTCAAAATTTACCAAAGGTGGAATTATGGGCTGGTGAGTAGTCTCCATCGTCAGCCAACTGCTATAATTTTACGGAAAGCTGCTATTGATATTTTATTTACTAAAATTGTTCGAAATTTTATTAATTAACTTTTGGCTATTAATTTGAATTAATTTACATGTACTTTATTGAAGTGTGCATTATAACCATCGTTATTTAATGAAATTTGTTTTATTACTGGAAACTTTGCAATTCCTGGAAAACTCGTCCATTTTGAAAAAAGGCTTTTCGCCATACCCTCAACAAAAGTCATCAAATTTTATTTTGTTTTTCTATTTCTTTATTGCATTTTTCTTTTTTTAAAAATTGCTTTAACATCATCTTCTTTATTTTACGTTTTTTTAAACGCACTCAAAAAGGAATTTTTACAAATTGTTGCTGAAACTTTTTTGCTAGCCTTAATTCATCTCTAGTTAATACTGTTTCTGTTCCCGAAAAAAACACTCGAAAGCATTTTAGAAATAGGCTTTGTTGTGAATTGAACACGTGAAAGTTTTAAAAAAAAATGCAAGTGTATATCTTATTACGGAAAATGAGTTACTAAAAATATTTGGGGTATTTAAAAAGAAAAAAAACTTTTTGTAAGGATGGATTAAATAAAATCAAGCTATTTTAACTAAGAGAAGCCAGAAAAAAAACTAAAAATTAAAATTTAGTTTCCACCCGCCGTTTCCGATAAACACGTGGTTTTGAAATTTGACATTAAAGAACATTTTCTAGAGCGTATAATTAAAAATATTAAGGATTTGTTTACTAGATAGATTAGTTTGGTAAGCACTTTCGGAAGAGAAATTATTTCTCGTAGGTACAAGCAATTTTCTATATCTGTCTTAAAGAAAATATTCTTTAGAGGTTCCTGACTTGAAACTAAATTAATTACGAGAAATAATTGTTGATTTTAAAAGTGATTAAATGATGTGGAATTGAGATTTGGGGGGAATGTATCTTTCAAGGGTTTATGCTATGATAAATTCTCTGTTCGGTCTATAATTATTCTTGCAGCGCCTGAATTGTTAGAGGAATAATTAAAAAGATGAATTTGATTGTAAAGTTACTCTTTAAGATATAATAAAAAATTGAAGAAAATTAAAACTTGAATTATTTGCTAAATATTTAAGTTATTAAATAATGAAAAAATATCAAACTTGATTATGTTGTTGTTATTATTTAAGATATAATAGAAAAAATTAAAAGATGAAATTTATTATGATAGTTTTAATATTAAAGATAATAAAAAATAAAAGAATAACTTGTAAGCCTGCAGAGCTGGAGCAATAATTTAACTAATTCGTAAAGTTTCTAATTAATGTTTCTTTGTTTTTTTTTTAAATTTTTCTGGGTCTTAATTTCAATTTACATTCTTTAGAAAAATGGTTAGCCACCAACAGTGTCCTCAACACTTGATGGTGTGTTAATTCAAAGGATGTTTTATGCATTCACATGTTTTCAAAATATGTTGATCTTCCCTTGGTTGAGAGAAAGGAAAGAAAATTTTATTAGTGTGGTGGGGAGGTCTTGGAGGTGGGTTAGACCCCTCTACCTGCAAGAAAAAATCGTTTGTCGTAGGGGTAAAAGGATATTCTCTTATGTCCTTCTCATAATAGTTTCCCGCAGTTGTTTGTCTGTTTCGTAAAATTGCATTGCGGCAGCGGTACGGGATTGTCAGGGTTTGGAATGATGAAGAACAGTCTGTAGGATGATTCATTCCACCCTAGTGTGCTGGAGGGCAGGTAGGGGAAGATATTTTCTGACTTAAAAAGTAGTCGGGTTATTGTGATGACGGTCTTGAGAAAGGAGCCTCCTAGGCGTGTAAGGTGTGAGGTTCCATCTATAGGGAAAAATTCTAGGAGGATCGGGCGTGGGGGTGCTCATGTAAGGTGGTGATGATGTAAGTCTTTGTAAAGGTGGTAATTTTGGGAGGTGATGGTAAGATTTGAAAATCTTCTGTAAGTGATTTTATAATCATGGCAATGTGTAGGAGCTTCATGGAATGGGTTCTTCCGGTGTGGTATTGTTGTCTTTGTAGCCAAATGGGGTCTTCTGTATGGTGTTGGACAAATTTGTTCAGGTGATGCAGTTCTTCATGTGGGAATAACTGTCTTGTTGTAAATTTTGTCGGTGTTGTAGGGGGGACAAAAAATATGTCGCTAAAAGAAGTTTTAGTTGTGTAAGTCGTTTGACTTTTGTAGTTGTTGTTGGGGTTTGTGTGGGAATATTGTGTTGTTTGGTAGGGGCGTTTGTAGTATGTGGTAGTTTTAATATGCGTTTGTTGCGGGCGGGCAATGTAATTGTTGTTATTTGTTTGGAGGGTCGTCTTGTTTTCGTAAGTAGGTCGCCGTGGGGTTGTTGGAGGGAAAGGGGTTGGAAATTATCTGTAACTTTCGAGTATTTTTTACATTACCCATGTGGACAATGAAAGGAATTTCGAAAGAGGTCGAGCACATTGAAGTAAAAGTGTTGTTAAAGGAACAAAAAAACTGTTGGATTCTATAAAAGACCGTCCCATTTCTGGGCAAGTTTGGGAGTTTGTTTAGGCTTTAGGACGTTCAAGATGTGCAAGTAATCGCTATTTTCATGATTGAATAATACTAGATTGTAGTTGTTTTTTTAGGATTGCTTTTCTGTTTACTGCCTGCAACATGTTCTCGAGCTTGGTCCTTAATTAAGTGGGGCTCGGCTATTTCATCAACATAATCATTTATGTGTTTACGGTGTGGTTGTGTAGAAGTTAAAATTAGATGTAAAAAATAAAAAATAAAAAGTAAAATATAGTTTGGGAGATCCCAAGGGAGGCGTTTATTATATGTGTAAAGGAGAAAATGTGGGGAACTACCAATTGCGGAATGATAGGTTTAGTTTATGGCAGTTTGTGTGAATGGGATGAATTGACCCCAGTCGCTATGCATTGGTATTGACCATAGTGTCGTAGAAAATAGCTTGATCTTATGATTTTCTTTTGCAAGCCAATGCATTACTCTGGAATAACGTCCAAACGTGTTCGACAACTAGTTACTGTACCCATTAATTACCCCATTATGGCACATAATCTCTTTATAAAAGTTTGGCTATTTGAAGTCAGCTCCGGTGCCCGATTCGGAAAGATTACCTCCTGAGTAGGAATGGACCGATTAGCATTATCCTCTTCAGGTGATAAGCTTTGCTGCAATATTACTTTAGCTATATGTTGTTTTAGCAGGACAAGGACACGTTCAACATAACCTAGTTTTTACTCGGCAGGGAATCTTTCATGCAAAAGATGTATTTTACATTGTGTAATTTTGAATTGTGGTAAAGGTCCTAAAATGTCTAGGTGGACTCTGGAAAAAGGTTCATAGGGGAGGGGGTGTGCTTTTATGGGGGCATTTTTGGGAGTGTATTTCCTTTAATGTTTTGGCAGGAAGGACATGTAGTACAAGTTATTCTATGGGTAAGTTGTTTGTAATTTGACGGGGGGTGAAAATGTTTCTTTCCCGAATTCGAAATTCGGTTTCTTGCGTTCCGCAGTTTGTCCCGCTGCTAAGAGGCCCATATGGGAGTTGTTCTCGATGACGGAGTGGGAATTAATGGTGTCAGCGGACTTGGATAAGGAAACTGGTCCAGCAGACTATGTTGCATGTAAGTAAAATGTCATCGATTTGTTAAAACCAAAGGGTAAGTTGTCAGCAGAAGTGTCTTGTTGAAAGTGGTTTGTTATGAGAAATTATGTGTTTTACACATTCATAGAGAGTTTTATGACGTTTACATATCTTTTGCTCATTGCTATATTTTCTTTAGTCAAAGAAGTAAAGGTATTTTGTGCAAAAGAATAAGAGCAAGTAGGAGGATTTCTACTTAAATTGTCAGGAATATGTTTAGTTTGCCTTGTTGGTAAATGATTGTTGGATTAAAATGCTCTATG
Organism: Trachelipus rathkii; assembly: GCA_015478945.1. Taxonomy (NCBI): domain Eukaryota; kingdom Metazoa; phylum Arthropoda; class Malacostraca; order Isopoda; family Trachelipodidae; genus Trachelipus; species Trachelipus rathkii. The sequence goes on along the minus strand of JABUQX010024487.1, from coordinate 64,199 downwards.
AATAAATTACATCTTTCTAAAGTCCGGTAAGTTGCTTATGGTGTATGAGATGAATTAACTGTTGGTTATCTTTGATTATTGTAAGCAGATAACCAAACACCGTATTCTTGAATTTTTGCAAAGCAAAGACAATTGCCAATGCGTCTTGTTCAATAGTTTTTGTAATTAGCCTCGGATTTGTTTAGTGCTCTGGAAAATGAAGGATAATAGCTTTCTCTTGCCATTTTTATCTTAACTGGTATAGGGACAGCAACCGAAGCCCTAGTGTTAGGCATCAGTGTGATATAGAATTGCCTTGTGAGAGTAATCAGCGGAATCTTAATTGGGGGTTGGAGTAATAACTTATCTTTTAAGGGATAAGAAAAGCTCTTTGTTGCTCCTTTCACTTCTTCGACGATGATTGTAGTCTCTTATGTAAAAACAATAATTGTTTTCTATAGATTTAGCCAAGGACTGATGGGAGTCTATCATATGGATAAAGTAGTCCAGAAAACCAAGTAAAGATCTAGTTGTCAGCTACAGTTAGTAGGGGGTCTTTTGAAATGTAGAGGACGTTCATGGAGTTACAAATGGTCGGGTTCAGGTAGAGATTCCGTCTTGGAAATTTTTAAACCCAGCAGGAAAAAAGGATCTGAGGCTTCCGTAGAACACTTACATTCTTTCTAAAAGCATTGGAAACCTTTTTTCTCGTTACCAAAATGTTCTTTTAAACGCTTTCAACCCAAAGTATTAAGCCGCACCATCGTCCACCAAGAAGACTACTACAAGCGTCACCGTAGGACAGTGATGACAAACACCATTTCCATTATTCTTGCGAACACTATTGGTTGTTGGACAATCACAAAATTGAGTCTTGTTGCCGTTGGCATTTACTGACCTCGCGACGAGTGCGAAAGTCTAGAAAGCGTTGTGTCTCTTCTCGATTTCCAGACAAGGGTAAGGCGTCGTCAGCAGAAGATTCGAGAGAGACTGCCTTGAAAGATTTGGGATTCTCCTAGGGGGTTAGGAGCAGGATGTTCATTATACCAAAAGCAGGGGAATCATCAACACTGTATGTTGCGTAAGCAGTGCCTGTAATCGGCAACGATTCTTGGAGGTAGTTGAGGAATTCTTCTTTGAATTACGCCAGCAAATAGCTCGAATGCCGGGGAAGGGGGACTACGATAGGACGATGTATCCTTCTTTGTGGAGCGGACTGACCCAAAGTCGTCTATCTGGAGCTCAAATAATTTATGTGGTGACGGGGGTGCTGTGTGGCGCGTACAGTACCTTTTGGGGCGGTTTCTTAAAGTTTGCTAATATGAAAATTTACTAACGGAACAGAATGGGACTTCCCATCATCTTCTAAGGCTATACATTTCTGTAAGTCACAACAGATTCAACTAATTTTGCTAACTGCACCCGTATCTCTAACTGTGAGGTACAGCAATTTCTTCATTATCCTGAAGATCCTAGACGAGTTTTTTTGAAAGTATTTCTAAAGTTCGATTGGGCAGTAAGTTAAGCCTTTGGAAGAGTGTCCAAATTAACATTGGACGTTTGGAGGGGTTCGTCTAGAACTATAATAAGATTACCCTGGTATTAGGACGCGTTGACTTTATTAATTATCTTTTTGTTTGGGGAAGGCAATTGGGAAGGAAGGCTCATATTATTATGTCCAAGGAACTTGGCCGTCGCAGGCCGCCGAATCAGTACACTTCCAGCAAAAAGAAAGTTGCTGGATATAAGCTTTCCTCCTGAAGACAGAAAAAAAAATTGTCGAGGAGGAGAAAGATATCGAGCTGTAGGAAGAAAGCTTTTAACAGAAAGAGAACTTCTTTTACTTGTATGACTTAGGAATAAGGAGCTACTTTCTGTTGCTCTTCCAAAGTTAGATAAATTTTAGACAATCAAGTATACCAATTTAAAAGATTGTTTGGTTGTAGAAATATCGTTATTATTCGGAAGTACTATAGTAGGCGTTAGGCCTCCTGTCAGGGTTTACCTCTGTTGCCTTAGCATGTATGTTGGAGGGATTTCTTTTTTGTAGAATTAGAGGCATGTTGTGTGTAAGAGCATATTAGGACAGCACAATGGTTATTTCGTTGCTTAACTCAGATCGTGTTTTGCTTTTGTATGTAAGTTTATTACTTTGTTTTTACAATTGCTACCTTGTTAGCGAAAGGTACTAATGTATTAAAACCAACAAAGAGTTCATGTCAGAAGATTAACTATAAAATTAACTGAAGTTTTCCCCGTGTTAAAAGTTAAGCTAAAAAAAATTATCCCGTACCCACTGGTTCTGGTAAAATCTGAACCCGTCGATAGAACGTAAGTTTTTAATTTCTAGTTGGGTTTTTAATGATCATGTTTAATGTTTTAAATGCTCTCTTCCGTCTTCGGAAAATGATCATGAGTAACCGGCAAAGACTACTGTTACTACCCGAATCTAAAAAATCAGTTCATCTGTCTTCTAAATCATAGTATTGTAATTCTAACGTAGCTTTTAAAAATGTTATAGCCGGAGCCTATTAGGGGATTTGCTTTGTGGCGCATTATTTGATAGGATTGGACATCATTAGTAAAAAGCGGGCGAAGACTAGCAGTAATATCTTCCGGGGGTTGGAATCTAGTATAAGGTTAGAGAAACTTTGATAGGAAGCCATTAGTAATATGTAGTAGTAGCTAGGAGGAGGAAGGCAGAAGAGCTAGCAGAGGAAGGAGGAGATAAGAGATAACGGAATGGCATATCTCACGGACAGAGTTTTAAGTTAGTATACGGAGTTGGGGGCCAAGTTATAATGGGAAGTAATTTCTTACTCATTAGTTGTTAAAATCGCGACGATGATGCCAGTGTTGCAATCAAGTTCTTAGTAAGGACGTGGCACTATTCGACCACCCTGGTCTTAGCGGATGCCTGCTTTAGTAAACTTATTTCGTATTAGCGCACGGGTTAGTTTTTCATGCCTGTAAAACAACGAGAGGTTGTTAAAGGATCCATGAAGGTATAGAAAAATTCCTATGCGTCTGCGCACAGAAGGTTAGAGTGTGTTGTGGTAGAGACAGTATAAGGATCGAAAAAGTTAAGTAGATCAGCAGCAAGCATAGAATTGGAAGCTTTTGTATCCTGCGCCGGATGCATGGGTTCCTTAGGTATATTAATAGGATCAAAAAGAATTTAGTAGGTCAGCAGTAGGCGTAGGATTGTTAGGATTAAGTGTATAACTACTAATGTTAGGCTTAGGTGAGGTTAGCATAATTGTTTGGAATATGGTTGGTATAGCTACGTTTGGAACATGGTTAGGCATAGTATATGTTAGGCATAGTATTCAGAAAATTGTTAGGTATATAGCATTTTGAGAATGGTTAGGCGTAGGCATAGTATTTTGGAAATTGTTAGGCGTAGTATTTGGAGTAGTTATGTCGTAGGTAAAGCATTTTGGAGGCTGTTAGGCGTAGGTATAGCATTTGGAAGGTTATTAGGCGTAGTAAAGCATTTGCGTAAGTGATTAGGCGTAGCGGAAAACCTTTTGAAAAATTAGTTAGCGTAACTAGGTTATAGCATTTTGAAATTGCTTAGCCGTTGTAAATAGCTGTGGCGAACATTGAGCGTACGTATAACATTTGCGCAGAATGTTAGGCGTAGTTACAGTAGTAGCATAGAGTTAGTATAGTGTAGAAGTAGTTATGGTAGCGAACAAAGCGTTAGGCATAGTGGTGGAGTACGGTTAAGGATGTAAGGCATAGCGATAGCATATTGTAGCGAGTAGTAGAATGTGAGGCATAGCTTAGCATATTAGTCAGGAGTAGGTAGAGGTTAGCATAGGATTTAGGCATATTGTCAAGAGTAGGTAGAATGTTAGCCATTAAGGTTGCGGAGAAGCTTAATATAGTAGCGAGAATATCTAATGAATGTGGAAGGAGATGGTGTAGGAAAAACAATCAATTTTAATATTACATATGTTTCTTCAGTATCAGAACCCAAGTGGTTAGCGAATATAGTGTTAACCCTCTGTTTTGTCCTTAAAATTATTTACATTACATTCCCCAATTATTTTACATTTTATCGTGCTTGGGCTAATCGGTCATCAGCCCACTATAAAAGTTTAAGGCGTATAAAATGTGGATCGTAGCATCACATTTATTTACCATAAATTTTCACATTAGGTTTTTAGCCCCATTCGCTTGTGATCTATAGCTAAAGCGTGTTTTGCGATTAC
>JABUQX010024487.1:42500-55000 GCA_015478945.1 Trachelipus rathkii | reverse complement strand
TCTGATTTACTTCTCCTATATTAAAGAAACAACTCTTCTTGAGACCTATAATTTATAAACTATTATATAATATCAATTTGATTGAGATAATAGTTAGTTTCTAAGTTAGAATATTATATATTCCTGTATACACTTGCATACAAATGATCATATAATAGTAAATATTATACTAATATATTAATAATATATTTAAATATATTATATAATAATAATAATATATATGATAACTTAATATATATATAAATATAAGACTAATATATACTATATACTATTCATTATATACTATTTATTATATTAATATATTTATAGTATATATGTATATATATCATTTAATATCAATTATATACATATAAATACTATACTATTATAAACGTATATATTATATATATAGTTATATATACTATTATAATCACTTATATATCATATAAGCATCCCTTCAACATATCAATATAGTACTATTAACAATTCCCAATTCATTATATAGACCATAAGATACTATTACTAATACTACTAGTCATCACCTATATACTACTACTTCTACTATAAAACAATAAAATACAAATTTTTAATTTACATATATTAAATCCATATTTCTATAATATTTATCTAACTTTGGAATATATATATATATGCTATTATTATTATTCCGATACTGTACTCTTTTGTGCATGCGAAGAACAGTTCTTGTGTGATTTTTAGGTATTGGGAGTGAGACAGAATTGATTGTGTATTACTTACCTATTGTCTAATGACTCCATACTATGAAAGTGCTCTATAATGTTTTTTTATTTCTAGAAAATCTATGTTGGAAAGTTTTCCTATAAGACTATATAAAGAGCGTAGGCGGAAGCTAATTGCACTACATTTGGTGCTTTATATTTCACTGTTTATTGTCGATTCAGACATATTTATAATTTAAGGCTCGAGAATGTTGGTTCGCATCCACCATCAACATGTGATTTGTTTTGAATTAGAGGGTCGAGTTTGTCTCTGCAAGTCCAAATTTAATCATAAATATAGTAAATAGTCACTAAAGGTAGAAAGAGAGATAGTATAGTCTCACGATTTTACTAGCTCGGGAGCCAATCAATGCTACCAAGAGATATGCACATGACGCCTGAGAGTATAAGTGGTGTGGTAAATTAGCACTCATTGAGGTAAACCCATGATGAAACGAATCAGAGATATATCTTCGATGGTAAGAACCACGAACTGTAAGTACACGGTATACTCCGTCACTCTCAAAGTATGAGCGGGAGGAATTTCTGACTCACAGGCAAAAGATTCTAAGAAAAAATCACACACACGATATTTATTCCTTTCTGTTAAAAAGCTAGACATGTTTTTGAATTCAACAGCTAGACGAAGGTATCAAAGTGTTGTATGGTGCACATAGTAGATATCAGGTGGTCGAAACTATGAAATAATGAGAAGTATATATCTACTCTCAGGTGATGCAGGAAAGAACAGTCAGCGCATACTGAGGTTATTACAGATTTTTCATTGATTGAGTTGGTTGTAAGTAGATACCCAGAAAACTTTTACTAGCTGGTATAAGTTAACCAAAACTTTACCATAACCTAAAACTAATGGGGGTTTTCACTGAGTAAGGGAATTTTAAACAAAAATTTTTTTGCGTAACAGTGTAGCCTCAATTACCTTACGATCCTCACTATATTAAAAGACACTATATCGAGTGACGTGATCTATGGGTAGAACCTCCTTTAGTGATGTGATGTACGATATGACCAATTGGAGGCGGCAGCAGTACAAATAGAGAAGAGAATGAACGATACCTCCATAAAAAAGAAGATATAACAAAAAATAATAACACTTAATTTTGAAATAAAGTTGAAAAAAAAGAATATCCCACCACACCCGATCAGTATCAGTTTTTAATTACTAGTACAATTTTCCTTAGTATTTTATGAAAGAATCATATGTAGGATAACAAATTTTAACAGAAAATTAATATCAAAATGATAAAGAAAAATAAAGAATAAGAGAGCACAAATAAAAACCAAAACTATTTAAAGACAGATGAAAAGTTTAGACTTTTGTTGTATTTGGAAGACAATATTCAATGGTTTGTGTGGGACTATGATTGTATTATGAGATTGAGTAGGAGATAAGGAGAAATAAAGAAATGTATCTGAAATCTTTTTTGAAATTGGAAGCAAAAACAGAGCAATACATTTTGTTCTCTGCCGATACCTAAATTAGAAATTCAGAGAAGAATACTTATATGAAATTGTCGAGTGGATTGTCATGCACGTAAGTTGACCACCCTTCACTTATTGGGTCTGTAATATTAATTTCTCGTTTGGTATTGGGACGTTCTTTCAAAATGAAAAGATACAGTATTAAATGAGAATGTGGGTAGTCGTACAGGCATTATATAAGTAGCTATCTGAGAGGTGAAGATGAGATTGAAGTATTACTTAGAAATAGAAATAGTCTACATTTAATGAAATATATGAAGAGAGGTGTTCGTGATTGGAGGGTCAGTCAGCAATATAATGAGAATTGTTAATCACTCGAACTAAACAGTTATTAATAGTTTATAAGTGGGAATAGGAAAATGACTTGTGAGTGGCAAGATCTTGTGCGCTTAATCACACACGATGAACTAACGATTGATCACACACCAGGAAGACGCACAAATCAACAGATGAATAGGCCAGGCAGGTGCGGCGGTCTACAGGGTATACAATATCAATAGAATAGGATATAATATAGTAGTTAAGCTAATAGAGATGCTAAAATGCACACATAGATGCATATCGAGATACACAAAAGTTAATTACATAGTGTTAAGTTTGAGTTAGAGTTATGATCATTGTTTTATGAATTATCACAGGTAGAATATTCCATCACGGAGCACGTACGCGATTACTTCCTTAGTTTGATAAGCTACAGAGAGAGCCATAGTCCCTATTATATATGAATATACCGAACACGTAATCAACTAAATCTTACATATAAAAAACCTCATTTATTTAGGAAGTGAGCGATGAGACACCATAACCCACATTACAACAAGATATTTATTACACCTTGTATAATTCCCTGTGTGATTAAATATATTATATAGAATCTTATTTAAGATTTTATTAGTATGTTTCGAATATCGCTTAGTATTCATCAGTGGTGGATGACGACTGTAAAGCTTATACACAGATGCTATCAATACTTACAGAGCGACTTAAGACCTGAGAAGCCAATTTTACTTCATGTACACTAAAAATAAGCTAATCCATGATCTATCATCTAGTGTAGAAAAGAATGAACATCGTATATAAAACGATAAATACAATATGGCGAGACAGGAGCTACGGCGCGAAGTGGAACCAAATGCTCACTCACTCTCACTTATCGGATTTGCGCACGTGGGATTGATAGGAAAGAGAGTCCGCACCTCTCAAAGAGAGTAAAGAAATACGGAGACGCGAGAGTAGTGTTTTGATCTGCCACGCAAAGATAGAGATGTGTATTTAATTATTTATATGTTTAATCTCATACTTACTACATGAGAAATGTTGCTTGTTATAGCCAATACAAGAGAAATCGCTTTTTGAACGGGGGCCTCACTACACTTCGTATCATACTTCTTGGGGATGTGTAGTATAACACCGTATGTTTAACTTAGCCAGCCATTGGCTCGATCACACGGAATGTTACCAAGTCACCACCAAATCGGTACCACCACATGCCCTACTCAGATTTGAGAGGTACAAGCTGTGTAAGACATTAAAATGACCGAATTGTTGAAGTTAGACATAGTGGGAAATGCATACTATGTTAGTATTCAATAAAATGATATAAACGATATCTGAAAACACTATCGTGTCTGGGTATTAAGGCTGATATCTGAAGAAAGTCTGTACTCAAAAGATGCTCAAATAATATTAAACACTCGACACGAAACGATTACTGATGTCATGTAAGTTCCCTGCATGTTTTTGAGAAATCTCACTGTTTAACACTCTCGTGTATACGCAAAGGTAGAGCTGTAGACTAGAACATATGTATAAGAGTATCTATATAATTTATAATACCATGATAGAGTAATTTTCTCTCATCTGTGCTGGTCTGTGCAGGATTCATGAAAAACAGATCAAGTTCGCTCTTATCACTTGACTTCTGCAAATGTGATTTATCGACTAGTATAGGACAAAATTAATGAAAAGAGTAAATGTAATTACTTGAAACGCTGAATTAAGGTAATAATAAAAAAGATTGGTAATGATTATAAATTTCAGTTATGCTAACAAATTTCTATTATGTAATTAATAAGTTATGGATGTATCCTAATAATATTTGTTCGAAAACATAACTGCTTCACTCTCTCATCCTCACAGTTATTTTCTACGTCTGCATTGATTAGTCAATTAACACCTGGTTTTTCTAGTTTCTTAGATTTTTTTAATTCAGGCAAAATGACCTATTTTTTATTGTTAATTATAATAAGGATTGTCTCTTTGATTTAACACTATGTATCTTTTCTCACGATTTATTACTGTTGCTTATACAGTAAGTCTGTATACTCTTTTCTAACCTTTCCTAAACTCTCATTATTAATGATAGACACTGTTCTGTTTTTTACACAATGGCCAGTTTTGTTAATAAGTATTCTTTTTTACTATTGTTTTGTTAATTATCAGTCACCATAAGTATAGTCTTTCTACTCTCTGAGATATATCCATTCGATCGTCGAGCACAAAATTACGAATATCTCGTAGTTGTTTACATGCAAGCGAAATCTGAGGACGTGAAGATATAAAATACGCTGCAGTTTCACGATATTGACTCATAGTTTAATCGGCTCTCATCGTACTTCGGGATTCGCCTAATACTTTTGATACTTACACTCTATTCTGTTTATTTTTCTTTACGAAAGCTAGAATACCTCAAATGTGTAATCTAAGACCCTCACTATAAAGATGTGCGAGGAGGCGGGCGTTGCGGGGGCTCGCTTTTCCGTAGGGGAGACAAGTCACACGGGAATGAGACAATGATTGATGCTACACATACCAAGCAGGTCACGGGCCTCTCTCCGTTATATCGCATTCCCTGTGAACCCGTCTATTATAGATAATCTTTGTTTCTCCTGATGTCGCTGCCATAGTTATTACTCTCTATCCTACATCTCCTACTCTTATTCACTACATAAAGTCTTAATTTATATTACGTATATTGATTCCACATTATATTAATATTTATTGGTAAATTAACTATTCTATTATTATTATGTAGTATATATATATATCTATAGTGTATGATATATTTTTATTTAATTTTATTTATTTATATTAGAAAAGTATTTATGTTTATTAATAACTTTTTTATATTTTATCATATAATATATAATTCATATTATTGTACTCCACTCCACCTCATTGATTCCCACTTATACCTAAATAATGATTAATATAATGTATTATTAATTATTATTATTGAGTTTTATTATTACTGTGTAAATATTATTACCTTTTATACGTGTGCCTCACTGAGAATATATTATTATTTCATATTCATTGAAATAAGTTTAGTATTCTATCATGAAATTATAATTATAAATTCATATATAATATTTGTATATATAAAGTAGTATTATAAATTTATCCTATGTGAAGATGCTTCTTCTTATGATAGTTATCCCTCTCTTATACCACATCACATATATTCTCCATGGGTACCCGAGTTGATACAGAATGTATTGAGTGACGGGTATGAAAAGGTCTCCTAAAATCTATTCGTTACATTAAAAAACGGGATAAAGAAGAAACAAGGAAAAGTCCATTGCAACCAATAAGTCTCACTCTCCACATTAAAGAGGATAAGATCACCATTATACACTTTATCATCCCATGGAAGAAATAGACACAAACTAATGCATAGCACTTAGAAGTGATGCATTTTTAGTCCGATTTTGACTCATAGCTACACTTGGTGTATCCGTATACTTAATATCAGTATATTAAAACGTTTATTTTCTTCATCCTCAGAGGTTTTGTTGCGCAGTTCTGAGGCTGCAATACATATTAAAGGACATAAGAATTAGAAGGATTTACGTAACATGAGGAGTAAGTGACTAATTATGAGTAGAATAATTATCAATATTCTCGCATCTCAAAATAATTTACATGATAAATAATGATAAACTAGAGACTTTAAAGCAGCACACAAAGTCTTTGGCAATGTATATAATAGACTAATCTAGTAGTATAATGGTGTAAATAATATCTAGATATTTTGAGTACGGTAAACTTATTATTTTCACTTGAAAACAAACTTTACTAGATTCATAACAATAAATTTCTTATATGAATGTCTCAAGACTAAATTAATTTTATAAAGTGTTGAGTTTTTTGAAAGAAAATTGATTTAAGTGTGACATATGACTATTACTGAGTCCAATTTCAATTCCGAAAAAGCTTGTCCACACACACTAAAGCATTATATTTTATCTCAATTCTAATATATTCATCTATTTTATATCTTAACCTTAACACTGAACTTAAAAAATTTTTCTTGACATTATTGTATTTTATATACTATATATTTCAGAGAGTAACAATACCTACATATTAGAGTCTATCAAGATACATAGAGTTTAAGTTAGCATATAAGCTTTTTTTAAGAAAATATCTATTTTATAAGTTGTGAGCAAGTGCTTCATTTACTCAATTGCATAGATTCATTCTTAACTCTTAAACATATTTAATTTTTCTTTGAAAAAAAACTTAACCTCTTAACTTATAACCTCCTGGGTTTGTAAATTAATAGAAAATTAATTATTTATTGTTCAATACTATTTAGTAATCATTAGTTATTGTTTATATCTCAAGAATAATATTTAATTGAAAAAAACATACACATCATTACACACAGCATATACATACATATACCTACCTACTATTACTAGTAATATATAATATTTAGTATACTAACTATAGTAATATTAATAATACTGTATATATTATATATAGATATAGATATAATTATATTTATACTACTATATATAAACATATACTATACTATATATATCTATACTAATTAATATCCTTACTATACGGAGTATATTAAATATAGTATTAATATTAAAGGAATATAGCGATCTATTTATATTATATTACTATAAATATATAGATCATAGCTATTATAACGTATTATAGCTTATTATTAGACTAATCTATTAGGTATTCATTTAATAAATGACCAGCTTATAGACTGTTCCGTCCAAATTGTATCTTTTAAACACAACAATGTTCTGTCCGTTCGTCTTGTAAAAGTAAATAGTTCGTCAAAGCAACGCATATGTTCATCCTCTTTTTTTGATGAGCTTTATCAAACATACATATCGAATGATCCATCTAAAACGGACATTTTATAGACTTTTCAATATTAAAGCATTGGAATGAAGCCGGCAATGGCGTCCCCTGTAGCTTACCCACAGACGAGAACTCTCGTTGAGATTAACTTAGTTTTGCGGGACACTCTCTCATTCTAGAAATAGATTAGAAGCTTCTTCTATATCTCAAAATAGGAGCTTGCACAATTCCTCTCTCGGTAGTATAGACACCATTTTTTCAGTTCTTTTGAGGCGCGTGTCATATATACCCCACTAGATCGGGTACCCATGCATTGCTCTAGGTTTCTAATTCGCCATTTTAACGGGATGTACGTGAGTACGCGTGTGTGTATACCTGACCACGGGGCATGCATCAGTTTTGAACATTTTAGGTGCGGATCGAGAGACATTTCTCCTCTCGTAGCGTGGGCACAAAGTGATATAATACTACCCCCTCTTCTGTTCTACCAGCCCAACCCCCTTTGTTTCACTTTTGTCTTATTAAGGCCTTCATCACAAGTTGACTGAAACGAGGTTCCTTAAGCATCAAAATATCCTGTGATCCTATTTTTACAACTTTAAAACACTTTCATTTGCTCAAGCAATTCTCCAACCCCATTCACCCCTACTGTCTAATCTTAATAACCCGTATGGTATTCAGCTGGTCAGATGTATTTAAGGCGAGCTAGTAACAAGAGTATCATTTTATCGTGGAGTAGACACGTTCACTGTTGGAAAGTATCTACGTAGCTTAACTTTCAATGAACGAAGGTAGCTGAGACGGAGAGTAATTATAGTTATTACCGTTAGTATGGTAAGGCCACACACTACGCACTATAACGTGTTTCAACCACCAGTGATAGCCAGAAACTTCACTTAAGAGTGTTTGGCTATGATCGGCTGTGTAGTAAGACACTCCCTCCACACAACGCAGGTGTACAGAAATATATACAATTCGCTGCAAGGACGGCGGTAAATCCAAACGGGTAGACAGGCAACACAAATAAGGTGTTATAATAAAAATAATTATATTTCGCCAGGTACATAGTTTAAATAAATAATTATTACACTATATAAACAATAATGTGTTATTATTATTTATAATAAATTAGATGTTAGGACGTTTATAAATAGGCGTATTGATAATTATACTGCCAGGGTACGTGGGTATCCCCTCATCACCACCCTCATCTTGGACGACACGGTCTATTACGTACTTTAGACGTACTTTTTAACCGTTTCATTTACGTCACATTTATTGATACATTTTAGGAGGTTTATCACGTAAAAACGTTGACATTTTTACTACCGATCATAAGGACGTCAAAAAACTGAACAGTGGCAGGCACACAGTCTCTGCGAAGCAGTCGGCAGAAAAATACACTTGTTACCAGGAAGCGAACGATAGTATGGATTAACCCCCAACGGCACCACGATCTCGATCGCGCTACGTACTATCTAACAGATCACTCTCCCATTTGAAGTCATCACTTTACATCCTGTACTCTTCTAACACGATCACTATCCACGATTTCTTTACTCGATGTCACAACATCAAATTTTTATTTGTTTATTAAATATGAATAATTTATATATATATATATATATATAATAATCATAATATATATTTATTATATAATATTAATTATTATTAATATTATATATATATCATATATATATTATTATAAGTAATATTATAACATTATATAATAAATAATGTTTTTAATTTATTTATATCAATATACGAAATTAAATTAATATCGTATATATAATAAATAATATATATATATATATATATAGTAAATATACTATATATATATATATAATATATTATATATAATATATACTCTATGATAATAATTGAAAGTTTGTAAAAGTAATATCATTATTTTTAAAATTCCATAAAAAGAAATCCAAACTTGTAACCCTCATCATAGATTCTTCTTCGCTCCTTCTCATTACTTACACTCTACATTTCTACTCCTTTCATCGTCTCCTCTACGTCTATCTGCTCTCATCTCTCACTATCGCTCCAGTACGTCCCTATTATGCACCTTTCTTACCGCGCTATATTCTATTTCAGCGTCGTACGTATTGCTCGTCTTCCATTTCTCCTTCGCCTCTCGCGCTTTGCTGCTCTCTCTTCCGCTTCGCTACTCTCTCTACCTTCGTCGCTCGCTTCATCTACTTACTACTGCGCTTTACGTCTTACTCGCGCTCCGTGATTACATTGATTTAGCCCCCACGTAAATTTCAAATAAGATAGTTGTTTAATATGAATATAACTTAGTGTATTATGCCGGTAGTAGGTAAGGTGCTGTTAGTGTTAGCATATCGTTCAATAGATGAGATATAGTATTATTATTTATAAGGGATATTAATAAGTGGAGAAATCCGTTACACGCGACTGGAATCATGTAATTTGATATGGTCAGTAATATGATATATATATATACAGCAGTCAAGTATTTAGAAATTATTGAGTATATTAATAAATAACCCACACCTGAGACACCACACCACCAACAACCCGAATTGCCATGATACCAATTCACACCACTACTTGACACAACAACGCTGACCAATACAAGAACAAACATTTAACAACCAGTAAACTTAGATATACCATAATACGTTTTCAACCAACAACAACAACAACGATAAACCTTCGGTGAACAAGGGGATTTGATATATATATTTTATATTACATGAAGAAGATATATATATTTATTATTATATATATATTATTATTATTGTTGCATATATTTATCATTTATCATCACCACCCTCCTTCTTTCCCGAGAAAGGGGGTAAGGTGTGTAACATGCACTGGAAACAGAAAAATAGACGAATATGACACAAGCCCAAAAGAAAGCCAAACCTTACCGCTCCCTTCATACCCTTAAGTGAGAGCTCGTTGCAGTCAGAAAAATCCACCCTAGGGCGTCAAGGGACTGTGACGGATTCTCGCTATGGCATCTCGTCGTCCCGTTCATCCCTTGGGTCAGGTGGGCCACAACTATGCCCCTTAATAAAATCCCGTCATTCACTCCTATTATGCACTTTTCTTCCCGCCCCTGCCAAACTCACATTCCAATCCTTCAGGCATTCCATTACTAACTCAATCCACTTTTCCTTCGGTCTCCCAACCGGTCGATTCCCAGCACACTTACCACTATATATCCGCTTTAATAACCGACTATCATCTCTCCTTTACACATGAAAAAAAACATCTCAATGTACTTTCATTTATCCTCTCATTTACTCATTTCTTCACCCACACTACTCCCTACTAATGCGTTCATTCTTCATTTTATCAGTTCTTCTCACACCTAACACGCCCCTAAGATTGTCTATCTAACCACATTGTACTTTAGATCTATACCTCTTATTCCAGACGAAAGTTTCACTACTATACATTAACAGATAACAACATACCCTCATGTAAGACCCTAGGGCATTGAAGACTTAGTCCCTTTACATCCATAAAAAATTTAATTGCACCAGCCACCTTCCTACCATTCACAACTTTCCTACTCCACTCTGCATCATCCGTTCCCTTTTCAACCAACATATATCCTAAATATTAAAACTCAGACACTTGTTCGAGTTGCTCGCCAACTAACATAACTTCACACAGAGGACTGTCCTCACTCACAACCATAACCTTACTCTCTTCTACGTTTACTTTCAAACCACTCCTTTTACACACTCTGTCATATCCCTCTACCAATCCTCTCAAACTCTCTCTTCAGATTCGCCACACAAAACCAAATTATCCTCATATAATAGGTAGGGCACCCTCCACCCTCTTCCATTCTCCAT
Source organism: Trachelipus rathkii (assembly GCA_015478945.1). Taxonomy (NCBI): domain Eukaryota; kingdom Metazoa; phylum Arthropoda; class Malacostraca; order Isopoda; family Trachelipodidae; genus Trachelipus; species Trachelipus rathkii. Next base: position 43,821 of record JABUQX010024487.1, on the reverse strand, counting down.
CATTCTAACACCTTCCCCTGCCACCCCTACCCCCAATTCTTTCTTAACACCCCATCCATAAACAAATTGAATAACTAAGAACACATAACACATCCCTGCCACACTCCGCTATTAATATTGAAGCAATCACTTTCAACTCCATTTATACTTACACACTTCACTATTGTCATACATACTTTTGATTCCATTCAGAAGCCTACCACCAGCACCATATATCGCTAGCACCTGCCATAAAGCTTCCCTATTAATCCTATCATACGCTTGTTGCAAATTGTTAAAACCTAAATACAATTTATTATTTTTCTCCCTTATTTTCATACTCATTTGTTCCAATGTAAAGATTTGATCCACACATCCTCTGCCACTTCTAAACGCAACTCTTAAATATATATATATATATATATATATATATATATATATATATAGCAGTTAGTATATAGTATATATATATATATATATGTTATATGAGGTATAGTAAGATATATATATATATATATATATATATATACATTAGTGATGCAGGTAACATCCGCATCCACATCCACACATTATTAAAGATCCGCATCGATCTGTATCCGCGCTTTGTCCCGTGATGTTATGCGCGGATGTTGTCGATGATTTGATAAAGAATTTTATAATAAAAATACTTAAGATGAATCGGAAAAGAAAATGAAAATGTAAATGAGTTGAGAGGCAATCAAAAACGGCTCGATTCCATAACTGACAGTATCAAGACAAACCAACCCCGTTGAATATACCTTCATATGATTTAGAAAAGAAGTATTGTTCTAAAGAACTTGCTGTACGCCAGTTCATATTCGCAATAACAATCTTATTAATTTGGAAAATGACATAATTTCACACTGTATTAAGCTATTGAAACCATTTGAAGAAACTACCAAAAAAATCAGCGCCTCTACAGCTTCTGTCTTCTATGTAATACCATTTTGAACCATCTTCAAATGAAAATGATGACGGTTTAAAAGAATGAAAGATGTAATTAAACTAGAGTAGAAAAACGCTTTGGTTTTGTGGAAATTAATGACCTTCATACTATTGCAACTTACTTAGATCCTCGTTATAAAGGCAAGTTTTTTTGTAACAATATTAGAACAAGTTAAATCGTTACTTTGTGTTGCAGTTGAAAAACTTCAATCCGAACAGTCTATTAGCCACCCATTAAAAGGAAAAAAACAAATCTACAGAACCAACACCTTCTACAAGTAAATCAATAACAGATTTACTGGAAGAATTTCTACAGTCCAGTAGTGATGAAGAAACACACACACCAAAAAGATGTAGTGCAAAATGATTGAAAACT
>JABUQX010024487.1:32500-37500 GCA_015478945.1 Trachelipus rathkii | reverse complement strand
GTGGCAAATAAACACAGCAGCCCATCTCGGCGTTCCTTGACTTGGTCGGTTGCCCAGTGCAACCCAGAGCACCACCTAGGTTGAATGCCGTAGCCCCAGCAGGGGTTCCAAGCACCCTTCTATGGATTTAAATAAGTATCGAGTTTCAAAGTAGTGATATCGAAGCAGGAAACTTGAAAACTGTAAAGAGATACCTTATTTTTTTGTGGTGTCGGATCGGACTAGTGGTGGAACTTCCTGTACATTGTCTAACGGTGACGCTGTTGTTGACGGTTCGAGTCCTGGCGCGAGTGAAATTTTTCTTCGTCTTATTATTGCAAATTTGTCGCAACAAGAATGATGTTCCCATGTTGGCGTGGCCTGACTTTGGTTGGTTGCTCCTGTAACACGGGAGCAACTAGTGAATGCTGTAGTCTCAGTAGGGGTTAAAACTCTTCGATGGATTTAAATAAGCACCGTTTCAAAAGCAGTGATATTTAGTTGGTGAGACTTGGAAAACTGTTCCGAGATACCTTCTTTTTCTGGAGTGGCAGATCGGACTAGTGGTAGAGCCTCCTGTACATTGTCTAACGGCGACGCTGTTGTCGATGGTCGATGTTGTCGCTGTAGTAGAAGTTCTATATCTATACTTTATATCTGTACCTCTTATTCCAGACCATAGTCTCACTACTATACATTAGCATAGGTAATAGCATACCTTCATGTAAGACCCTAGCACACTCAAGACTTATCATTCCCTTTGCATCCACTAAGGATTTAATTGCACCAGCCATCTTCCTTCCATTCACAACTTTCATACTACATTCTGCATCATTCGTTCCCTTTTCATCCACCATATATCCTAAATATTTGAACTCAGACATTTGTTCCAGCTGCTCACCATCTAACATAACTTTACACAGAGAACTATCCTCACTCAAAACCATAACCTTACTCTATTCTACGTTTACTTTCAAACCCCTCCTTTTACACACCTGCCAAATCTCTCTCTACTAATCCCCTCAAAGCTATTTCAGATTCGCAACACTAAACTAAATCATCCGCATATAATAGGTAGGGCACCCTCCACTCTCTTTCATTCTCCATTACTCTAACACCATCCCTTGCTACCTCACCCCACCTCTGATTCTTTCATAACCCAATCCATATATATATATATATATATGAGAGAGAGTATATAGTAGTATATAGGTATAGTATATATATATATATATGAGGTATATATAGAGGGCAGAGTATATATTATTATTATACGTATATATATATATATTATTATTATTATTATTATTATAGTTATTATATTATATTATATAAAATCTGCATATTTATTATAAGAAATGAAATATATATATATATATATATATATATATATATATATATATATATATATATATATATATATATTATTATATATATATATATATATTATTATATATATTATTATTATTATATATATATATATTTATATACATATATATTATATAATATATATATATATATATATATTATTATACATATATATATTATATATATATATATATAGCATATATATATATATATATTATATTATTATTATTATATATATATTATTATTATTATTATTATATATATATATATTATTAATATTATATATACATATATATATATATATATATTATATTATTATATATATTATATATTATATATATATATATATATATATATATATATATTATTTTTATAGTATATATATATAGATATATATATATATATATATATATATATATATATATATATATTTATATATTTATATATATATATATATATATATATAGTATAGTATATATATATATATATATATATATATATATATATATATATATATATATATATATATATATATATATATATATATATATATATATATATATTTTTCTTTTTAATAAATTCAAGCCTTTTATATATTTCTTTTACAACACAAAAGAAAATAATAATTATTTTCTTCTCCGGCCTGCCCAACTCCGACTATAGTTTCTGCACTGTTTGAGAATTGTGTTCAGCACGTCCTCTGGCAATAAATTTTTCACGTACAAAAATATTTTTTGAAAAATTTATGCCCAGAATCCGGTTCCGTTTCATACTCCGGCTGCGGCTCCAGATCCGGAGCTGGATCCGACTAAGGTTTCTGCACTATTTGAAAATTGTTTAGCACGTCTTCTGGCAATAAACTTTTTACCAAAAAATATTTATAGGAACAAAATTATACCCAGAATCCTTCGGTTCCGACTCCGGATCCGGATCCAATTAAGGTTTCTAATCAGTTTGAACATTGCCTGGGGCACATCTTTCTGCATGGGCCTTTTCATATCTAAAAAATATTTTTGGAAAAATTTATAAACAGGATCCGGTTCTAACTCCGGCCCTGGTTCCGACCTGACCGAACTGACTAAGGTTTTTGAACTATTTGAAAATTAGTCAGCAAGTTTTTCCTCTGGCAATAAATTTTTCATCTAAAAATATTTCTTGAAAAAATTCATACATAAACAGGATCCGGCTCTAACTCCGGCTCCGGGCTCCGACTCCTGGATCCGGATCCGACTAAGGTTTTTGAACTATTTGAAAATTAGTCAGCAAGTCTTTTGGCAATACATTTTTCAACTAAAAATATTTCAAAATATTTATAAGCAAGATCCGGCTGAGTCCGACTCGGATCCGCCCGGATCCTGGGATCCATCAAAAGTTCCCTGCACTATTTAAATTGTTCAGCATACTTCAATAAATTTTTCACCAAAAAAGATTTTTAAAAATTCACACCTAGTAATCCAGTTCGAAAAGAAGCTCCGCTCCGTTCGGATCCGACTGTTTTTGTGTTAATTGAAAACAGTTCAACATGTCTTCAAGTAATATTAGCTCAAAGATATTTTTGAAAGAAATTACTCTACCCAGGATCCAAGTCCGAGTTCCGGTCTGGCTTTGGACTGATCTATCAACATCAGAGTTGAAATGTTCGTGCACTTTCTTTCAACACAATTTTTTTCACAAAAATATTTTTCGAAAAAATCATACCCGGTCTGACTGACCTGCCTGACCTGACTCCGAACTGATCCGATTAAGGATTCTTAAATTATTTGAAAATTCTTCAGCGTAAGTCTTCTGGCAATAAATTTTTCATCTAAAAATATTTTGAAAAATTTATAAACAGGATCCGGCTCTGACTCCATTCATCTAAGAAAATTATCTCTTGAAAAAAATTATACCAAGGATAAGGCTCGAATCTGGATCCGGATCCGGACCCGACTAAGATTTCTGCACTATTTGAAATTTGTTCAGTACTGCTTTCTGGCAATACATTTTTTAACTAAAAAATATTTTGAAAATCATTCAGGCTCCGGCCTCTGACTCAGCTCCGGTTCCACTCCAGCCCTGATCACTTTCGTCTGATCTCTGATCATATTTCTGAACTATTTGAAATTGTTCAGTACGGTCTTCTTGTAACAGTTTTCACCTAAAATAGTTTTTTTTTGTGAATTATAATTATAATCCTGCCCAGATCCGATCTGAGTAAGGTTTCTGAACTATTTGAAAATTGTTCAGCACGTCTTATCAATAAATATTTCACCTAAAAAATATTTTTCGAAAAACCTACCTCTGGCTCCGACTCCATTCTCAACTTTGAACTTAGCCCGCTTCTGACTCAAACTGATCCGATTAAGGATTCTGCAATTATTTGAAAATTGTTCAGCAAGTTTTCTGGATAAATTTTTCATCTAAGAAAATTATTTCTTGAAAAATTTATACCCAGGATCCGTCTCCGAATCTGGATCCGGATCGGCTCCGGATCTGACCAAGGTTTCTGCACTATTTGAAAATTGTTCAGTGTGTCTTCTGGCATAATTTTTCACCTAAAAATATTTTTTGAAAAAAATTATACCCAGGTTCCGGTCTGGCCCGGTTCGGCTCAGCTCCAGTCTGGCTACGGTCTGACTTCACCTTCGGCTCCAGATCTGACTAAGGTTTCTGCACTATTTGAAAATTGTTTAGCACGATTCTGGCAATAAAATTTTCATCTAAAAATATCTGAAAAATTTATACTATTTCACCGGCTCTGACCTGGCTCCGACGACTCCGGGGCCTCCACCTTCCGGGATCGGGATCCAACCATGATTCCCACCATTTGAAACCCGTTCAGCACGTCTTCTTGGCAAAAAATATCTAAAAAAAATTTTCTTAAAAAAAATTTATACCCAGAATCCGGTTCGAATCCGGCTCCCGTTCCGATCCGGATCCAACTAAGGTTTCTGCACTAGTTGAAAATTGTTCAGCACTTCTTCTGGCAATAAATTTTTCACCTAAAAAAATATTTTTCGAAAAAATCAAACTACGGCACCGGCTCTGACTTTGGCTCCTATTTCGACCTGGCTCTGGATTCGATCCGATCCGATCCAATCCGGCGATTCTGCACTATTTGAAAATTGTTCAGTACGTCTTCATTAAATTTTTCACCTAAAAATATTTTGAAAATTATACCCAGTCTGGTTCGGCCTGGCCCGGCCCGGCTCCGCCTGGCTCCGGCTCCGGCCCTGGCTCCGGCTCCGGCTCCGACTACCTTTGATCCGATCTGACTAATGTTTCTGTACTATTTGAAAATTGTTCAGTACGTCTTCTATTAAATTTTTTACCTAAAAATATATTTTTAGAAAAATCATACCCAGGATCCGGCTCCGGTTCCGGCTCCGGCTTGGTCCAGCTCCAACTTTGGCTTCAGCTCCGGATCCGAATAAGGTTTCTGCACTATTTGAAAATTGTTCAGCAGATCTTCTAAAAAATATTCTAAGAAAAAAATCATGCTCCGGCTCTGATTTCGGATCCGGATCCGGATCCGACTAAGAGATTCTGTACTATTTGAAAAATTGTTCAGCACATCTTCTGCCAATAAATTTTTTATCTAAAAATATTATTTAGCAGCAATATAATAGGTTTATTCGCCTATCTGGCTCCGGCACTGGCTCCAGTTCGGCTCC